>JADBJO010008329.1:85000-87500 GCA_016801955.1 Conus betulinus | reverse complement strand
AGAGGCACTGGACGGGGAGGAGGAGGAATGAAAGGTGGGGTTGGGGGAAAAAGTGGTGGGGGTGGGTTGGGGGAGGAAGGAGGAGGAAAACGGGACCTGAAGAGCGGGTTTTGGGGGCGGGGAAGAGGAAGATGAAGTTGCTGGAGATCGGAGGATAGCGGAGGAGAAGGGGGGGGGGGGGGGGGTGGGTGGGAGGGGGGTGGGGGTGGTGGTGGGGGGGGGGAAGGGGGGAGGACGGAAACACTGACCTGAAGTAGCAGAAGATGAAGATGCTGGCGATCAGGAGGAGAGCGAGCGAGAAGGGGTGGGGAGAGGGGGAGGGGGGGTTGGTGGGTGCGGGGTTGGGGGTGGTGGGGATGGTTGGTGGGGGGGGGGGGGGGGAAGGGGGGAGGCAGACACTGACCTGAAGTAGCAGAAGATGAAGATGCTGGCGATCAGGAGGAGAGCGGAGGAGAAGGGTTGTGAGGGAGAGGCGGGGTTGGGGTGGTGGGGTGTGTGGTGGGGTCGGGTTGGGGGCAGACACTGACCTGGTAGCAGAAGATGAAGATGCTGGCGATCAGGAGGAGAGCGGAGGAGAAGGGGGTGAGGGGGGGGGGGGGGGGGGGAAGGGGGGGGGCGCAGACACTGACCTGAAGTAGCAGAAGATGAAGATGCTGGCGATCAGGAGGACAGCGGAGGAGAAGGGGTTGTGAGGGTGGTGGGGGCGGGGTTGGGGGTGGTGGGGGTGGTGGTGGGGGCTGGGGGGTGGGGGAAGCGACACTGCGGGGGCAGAAGATGAAGGGGGATCAGAGGCAGAGCACTGACAGCTGAGCCCGCAGAAGATGATCAGCACACTGAGGTGCTGGCGATCAGGAGGAGAGCGGAGAGAGAGAAGGGGTTGTGAGGGTGGTGGGGCGAGGGATAGGGGGTGGAGGAGGGGTGGTGAGAGTGGACAGACAGACAGGCGGAAAGACATGACAGGGGGACAGGCAGACAGACGAGACCTGAAGAGAGACAGAAGACATGAAGATGCTGGCGATCAGGAGGAGAGCGGAGGAGGAGGAGCAGGTTGACAGTGGGGGTGGGGTGGGGGACAGAACAGGGTGGACAGGGGTGGGTTGACAGTAACAGTGACAGGTGTGGGGGGCGGGGGAAGGGGGGAAGCAATGACAGAAACAGTGACCTGAACAGTGACAGAAAGATGAACAGTGACTGGCGATCAGGAGGAGAGCGGACAGCACCATAGCCCGAAATGTACACCATAGCAGTGACAGTGAGGTCCTCCATTGAACAGACATCATACAGTGACATTGAGAGAGAGAGAGACAGTGACAGTGACAGAATGACAGGCGAGAAAGTGAGAGTGACAGTGACAGAGACCAGGAGAGCACAGACAGTGACAGAGGCGAGACAGACAGTAACAGTCACAGACAGTAACAGAACAGTGACAGTAACAGTGACAGAAGACAGTGACAGACAGCAACAGTGACAGCAACAGTACAGTGACAGTAACAGTGACAGTACAATGACAGTAACAGAGAATGACAGTGACAGTGACAGTGACAGTGACAGTGACAGTGTACAGTGACAGTGACAGTGACAGTGACAGTGACAGTTACAGACAGGCAGGACAGCATTGACAGTGACAGTGACAGTAAACAGTGACAGTGACAGTGACAGTAACAGTGACAGTGACAGAGACAGAACAGTGACAACAGTGGCAGTGACAGTGACAGACAGTGACAGTGACAGTGACAGTGAACATTGACAGTGACAGTGACAGAAACAGTGACAGTGACAGTGACACGCAGTGACAGACAGTGACAGTTACAGTGACAGTGACAGATGACAGAACAGAGACAGTGACAGTAACAGTGGACAGAGACAGTGACAGAAACAGTGACAGTGACAGTTGACAACTGTGACAGAGGACAGAGACACGTCACAGAGACAGTGACAGTACATTGACAGTGATCCATGCCAATAACAGTGACAGTGACAGACAGTACAATGGCAGTGACAGTGACAGTGACAGTGACACATGGTGGGAATGACAATGACAGTGACAATGTCATTGACAGTGTGAGTGACAGTGACAATGACAGTGACAATGGCAGCAACAAGTGACAGTGACAGTGACAGAGACAGTGACAGCACCTGGTGGGTGGTGCACAGTACAGGTCAGTGACAGATGACAGTGGCACTAACAGTGACAGTAACAGACAACAGTGACAGTGACAGTAACAGTGACAGTAACAGTGACAGTAACAGTGACAGTGGTCACGTAACAGTGACAGTAACAGTAACAGTGACAGTAACAGTGACAGTAACAGTGACAGTAACACATGGCAGTAACAGTGACAGTAACCTGTGAGTGGTGACAGTGACAGTTTGGGTGACACGTAACAGTAACAGTGACAGTGACAGTGACAGTGACAGAGACAGAGAGACAGTGACAGTGACAGTGACAGTGACAGGGGACAGTGACAATGGCACGTGACAATGGCAGTAACTCCCCGTT
>JADBJO010008329.1:75000-77500 GCA_016801955.1 Conus betulinus | reverse complement strand
CGTGCGTGCGTGCGTGCGTACGTGTGTGTGTGTGTGTGTGTGTGTGTGTGTGTGTGTGTGTGTGTTGTCCCTGTGTGTGCGGTCTTTAGTGTAATGGCTTTCACGAGCTGTCTGGGGGGCTGTCTCCAGCAGTGTCAGTGTCTCCAGGTCTGGTATTGTAGCTGTAGCAGCAATGCTATCAGAGCCGTCCCTCGGCTGTCGTAACCCTCTACGGCTGTTCTGTCGCAGTGCCAAGGCGTGATTGTCTCCTGAGAGCTGGGACGGTCCTAGCACTGGTCTGTCAGTAGTACCCTGAGCACGACGTGGCTTCTGAACTGAACATAAGTTAGAGACCCGTCCTCTGTCAGCCTACGCATCGTTCTGTCAGAGTTGGTCTGCTTGTTTAGCTGACCATCAGTGACCACTTCTCAAGCGAGGTGTACTTGCGCTAGGCTTGCCTGTATTCACAGCATCCACGCGTCACTTGCACTCCCTCCGACTTTATGGTGAAAGCTTTTCACCAGGGGGAGTGCTTTGAGGAGGGGGGCCCTCACCATGTTTGGGAGTTCAGGCTGTCCTTTAAGCACAGACAGGACACACTGACGAAAAGTCAGGCTTGCCCGCTGGTCATTAGCCTTACATGCTTTACTGCCAACTAAATGTCAAACTTAAAAAAAAAAAGAAAATTTCAGATTTTCATTATGCTGATCGATGAGAATGAGGATGATAGAAATGATGCTACGGATTTCTGTTTCGGTCTGAGACTGCATGACAGGGCTGTCCTCTACTCTTTCTTTCATAATATATCCCGGCGTCAACCAGGCCCGAGAAATACAGACACCTGCAGTGTTGGTCAGGAAATTTGAGCAACACTCTCACAGACGCATCCATTCAGTGGATGAAAACTCAACTCTGTGGTCCCAGTCTTCCTAACTGAGCCTTTAACAAACTCAAAACTCTAGGTTAGAAGCCGGTTGGGTCAGAAAAATCCCACATGACACTGATGGGAATCGAACCCGCGACCTCCCAGCCGGGAAGTCCGTGACGCTGACCGCTTCGCCACGGTGGCTGGTACTACATGTCAAACTTGTCTTCTTGCAGGCACAATGCTCTAGCCCCTTGTGGCACAGCCTTTTTTAGGACACCTGGTCTCAGGCTGTCTGACAGAAAGTCAAATATCCCATAAACTAGGGACCCCTGGGACTGCGCAGGCGACAGGCTAGACCATCCAGGGGAAAACGCTCAGGGGATGGAAGAGGATCGAAGCTAGGCTGATCCCTTGGGCATCCTGAGGGATAAGTCATCAGGAATGTACTTTCCATTCACCTCAAATTCCGTCATGCTGGTCCTTAAGGGGTGAAGGGGAAAAACGGAGTTCCTATTTACCTCCACCTTCATCATCTGCTCATCGTCTTCAGGATTGAGATGGAAACAGACATCCTGTCCACATCATCTTCCAACCACACCCATGGTGTCCCAGTGCCCTGACCCTGTCCGCATCATCCTCCACACCACACCCATGGTGTCCCAATGCCCTGACCCTGTCCTCATCAACCTCCACCACACCCGTGGTGTCCCAATGCCCTGACCCTGTCCTCATCAACCTCCACCACAGCCATGGTGTCCCCAATGCCCTGCGCCTGACCCTGTCCTCATCAACCTCCACCATACCCATGGTGTCCCAATGCCCTGACCCTGTCCTCATCAACCTCCACCATACCCATGGTGTCCCAATGCCTGCTCCTGAACCTGTCCTCATCAATCTCCATCACACCCATTGTGTCCCAATGCCCTCTCTGGACTTGAAGAGATCATCCACAGTGGTAGACCTGCTCAATGACACTTCAAATTTGTGTTTATCGGCCAACAAATTTCGAGGTGACCCTCTCCAAATTCCATGATCATTTTATTGTCCTAGCTACTTTCCTTCGTTTGACGGCTTCTTTATGATATTTCGAAGCTTTCCCCCTTTCTTAATGAACACCGAAACTAAAAATTGTAATTTAGCTCAAAACAACCATCAAATTTTAAAAATGCTTGATCCTCTTTGAATATAGTCGAAGATGTACTTGCTTGGCTTTAATTTGCAGAACATCAGTTTATAAAACAGGTCCGTACTCCTGGAAATGAAGTTTGGGGGATTGAACAAAGCTTTATAAATAAATCTGCCGCCCCCCCCCCCCCCCCCAAAAAAAAAAAAAAAAAAAAACCAAAAAAAAACACACACCTAACCAAA
This sequence comes from Conus betulinus, assembly GCA_016801955.1. Lineage (NCBI taxonomy): Eukaryota > Metazoa > Mollusca > Gastropoda > Neogastropoda > Conidae > Conus > Conus betulinus. The sequence goes on along the minus strand of JADBJO010008329.1, from coordinate 75,285 downwards.
TTGTTTGCGAATGGATGATCTGCCGAGAAATAACCACAGACATCTTGTTTTAACACCGAAACTCCCTCTGTACAGTGATCGTGGTTCTCAGGGTAGGTTGGCCACGAAGCAGCGCCTAATGGGCTGTAACTGAGGCAGTGCTGTCATCAAACCCTGCTTCCATTCTGTCGGGGGGTTAAGCTGAAAAGACGCACCCAGAGAGCTTGTTAGCCCAGTGACAGCAACATTAAGCTTGAAAGGTTTATGGGAGAGCGATTCGGCTGGAAAGTGAGTGTGTGTGTGTGT
>JADBJO010008329.1:67500-70000 GCA_016801955.1 Conus betulinus | reverse complement strand
GAACCCTGTGCTCTCTCTCTCTCTCTCTCTCTCTCTCTCTCTCTCTCTCTCTCTCTCTGCAAGAGAGACACAGGCTAGACAAAGAACGCACACACACAAAACCCTGAAAAGCACTTAAACCCAGTTGGCCATAGACATATCGCCCAACGACAGCGTCTCTATTACCAACATAGCATGGGGGGAAAAAAACACGTGAGGTGGGACAGGGAGATAATGAAAGTGTGAAGTGGTGTATGTGTTGTTTGCTGGCGACGTTGGGAAACTGTGTGTGAGATGTATGTGTGGTGGAGGGGGTGGGGGGGTGGGGTGTGGGGTGGGGGTGGTGGAAGAGGAGAGGTGACCAATTTTGTTCTGAAAACAGAAGAAAATGCAGCAGTGGCATCTAATTCAGTATTCGCGTTTGCAAATACCTGGGACTGTCTGTCAGTTAGTCAGTCTGTCTGTCTGTCTGTCTGTCTGTCTGTCTCTGTCTCTCTCTCTTACTATGAGAGAGCGGAAACGTGCATGTCTGGTGTTGGTGCATGCGTGCTATTCATGCAATGCCTCACATACAAGCCTCGCATTCTCCCGTTCTTCTTCGTTCCCTCTCCTCCATCTACACACACACACACACACACACACACACACACACACACACGCACGCACGCACGCACACACACACCTGTAGCTCCACCTCCCCGTCCCTTTGATAGCGCAGTTCTGAGCTTTATTGGGGAAAAAAGAGTGGAATAAACAAGCAGTCGTGTTCAAATCCGGTGTGAGGCCGAATGAATCTTCTGTTTCTCGCCTTATCATTATAATCTTCATTAATGTTTTCTTTACTATCTGATCCATCATCAGCAGCAGCAGCAGCAACAGCAGCACCAGCACCAGCACCAGCACCAGAAGCAGCAGCACCAGCACCAGAAACAGCAGCAGCAGCAGCAGCAACATAATCGTCGTCATCATCATCATCATCATCATCATCATCTTTTTCTACTACTTTTCCTCCTCCTCCTCTTCCTCCTCCTTCTCTTCCTCCTCCTCTCGTCGTCGTTGTTGTTGTCGTCGTCGACATCATCGTTGTTTTCTGTTAGCAAGACAGCGGTGGGTAGAGTTTGCCTTTGCAAAGTTGATAAACAGAGTGTTTACACCGAGTCATACGAGGGCTGCTCCGGCCCCCTATCAGCTAGGCTGCCTTTTTTTTTTTTTTAAAACTGTACATTACAAACGTCTTTAATCTGCATTCAGATGAAATTGACTTATTTGGTTATTAGTACGGACACAGAGACACAGGGCTGAGTCTTCTATCCTCTTGAGGTGTGCACGCAGGCCATAATGTCCTGTGCGCAAGCGGAAAGGATTGTTTGACCTATGTAAATAAATCAGCAATCCATCCAAGTTTTCCCTCCCCTATCCTAGAGTCCTGACCGGGTGCTTCCCCTTCTGAAGCAAGACCTGACTCTCAAGAAGTTTCCAAGTGCGCAGGACTTGTGGGGGGGAAAGAAAGGAATCGCAGTGTGCAGCCATATCTCAATCAGACTCTTAAAACAAAAAAAAGTCCTTGACTTTTGTCTGAGGAGGTGGGAATTCTTTGCAGAGTGAGGAAAATGTACTACATTGATAGATTCATTTTAAAAGAAAGTTCGCGTGAGATGAGTTCTCGTTTTTTGTCTCCACGAAGTGAATAAACTTTTCGATCAGCTTTCGAAGGAGCCAGTAAAGTTTTTAGGATAATGCATGTTTGACGTTATGCAGCTTGAAAGGTTCTTATTGTAACTGGCCTGTGATACTGATTTCTTGCTCATGTTTTTGTTTGTATTCTTCTTCTTCTTCTTCTTCTTCTTTCTTCTTCTTTGTCGTCGTCGTCGTCGTTGTCGTCGTCGTCGTCGCCCCTAGCTTTTCTTCCTCCTCCTCCTCTTCTTCCTCTTCCTCTTGCTCCTCCTCTTCCTCCTCCTCCTCGTCTTCCTCCTCCTCTTCCTCCTTTTCCTCCACTCCTCTTCCTCCTCTTCTTCCTCTTCCCTCTCCTTTTCCTTTTCCCTCCTCCTCTTGCCTGACTGTGCTTTTTGTTGTCATCGTTGATCGCCATCTACTGTGTTTTCAGCCATTGTGAATCGTTTCCCTGCCTTTTGTCTGGAAACTTTCATTACTTTCTTTCTGTTTGCAAGTTATAACATGCTGGCTTTGTTGGTGTTGGTGTTGGTGGTGATGGTGGTGGTGCTGCTGCTGTTGTTGTTGTTCATGTTGTTGTTGTTGCTGCTGCTGCTGTTGTCGTTGTTGGTGTTGTAATCTGGTGACTAAGTAATGGATATTGTACATACTGTCCACAGTGGACACCTGCTGTCCATTCAGGAGGATCTATTTGCCCATATGACATTTGGATCTATCTGCCCATATGACATTTGGATCTATTTGCTCATATGACATTTGGATCTATTTGCTCATATGACATTTGAATCTATTTGCCCATATGACATTTTGATCTGTTCGCCCATCTGGCATTTTGATCCATTTGCCCATA
>JADBJO010008329.1:62500-65000 GCA_016801955.1 Conus betulinus | reverse complement strand
CCCCCTTTTTTTTGATCCGCCCCTGACCGGTAGTTTCACAACTAACGCTGAACGGATCAGAGAGTTTGTAAGATCTAGCTCCTTTACCACGATGCCTTTGATTCTGGCCTCTCTCTTTCCCCCCATCAAGCCGCATCAAAGCGGCCACAAATGGCCATCCTGCTCTACAACCACGTGGGACACATGCAGGACAAGAGTAATCACCTGGAAAATCTGAGGCTCTCTCCAAGAATAGCACGCTCCTATCCGTTCCCGTGGGCAGCACGGTGATGATGGAGCGGCGTTAACGAATCCTACGAGTCATCAGCCAGCTGTGGAAGCACTAATTACTGCGATAATTACAAGAGTCGCTGAATAACTTTCGGCTGGCCTGACAGGTATTTGTAAACGATTGGACGCTAGTGCGGAATCATGGCATGACGTCACCTGGGGAAGCATGACAAATCATCGTTTAGGTTCTCTGCATTTATTTGTTTTGATCAAGTCGCTTTTTTTTTTTTTTGAAGGGGATTGATCCGTGTGTTTGTGTTCGTTACAATCTTAGCAAAAGATGACAGTTATGCTGCTGATGTGTTTGTCTCAGTGTCCGCATGCCTAATTGTTGCAGTCTTCGCTCGGGCACAGTACCTGTTAGCGTTGCTGCATTGTGACACAGGCAATCAACACCAGAGACAGATCAGTGCGTTATGTGTCCTGGCATCGTGTTATGCAAACCTGTCAGCCAGACTAGCCGCCGTGGCGAAGTGGTTAGCGTTGCAGACTTCCGGCTGGGAGGTCGTTTGTTCGATTCCCATCAGAGTCATGTGGGATTTTTCCACCCCTGAGTTGAGTTTGCTACGAGCTCAGTTGGGAGGATTTGGATCACGCAGTCGAGTTTCATCCACTAAATGAATGCGTTTCTGACAGTGTTGTCCAAATTTCCTGACGAACACTGCAGGTGTTTGTATTTCTCGGGCCTGGTTGACGCCAGGATTTACTATGAAAGTAAACGTAGAGTACACCCCTGTCATGCAGTCTCAGACCGGAATGGAAATCCGTAGCATTATCTTCACCATCCTCATTCTCATCGATCAGCATTCAAAAAAAAAAAAAGTCTCAAATTCTGTGGCCCTTCATGCCCTGCTCTCATCCTGGCCTCAGTTTGGATGCCCTGTCCACGTCCATGGCCTTGGTTGATTCCATCGGGGTCACCCCATATGGCAAATTCATGGGGGCTGTCGCTGGACGGACGTGGTGCCCCCACCCCCCCCCACCCCACCCCCCCCTTTCGGCGGGAGAGCTCACTCGTGCCGGCTTACTCACGCCGGCTAGCGTGACAGAACAATTATTATTGTCAGTAGGCGGCTTAGTAGGTGGTGTCCTGTGTATGTTGGATCAGAACAGGCACCACAGAACACCACCGACGTAACTCGGCAGCAGTGCAGTGTCTCTCCCGGTGGGTTGGTTGCCTATTGACGTCTCGACACTGCTCCCTGTGGATTGCCGGTGCCAGGGCTGCTGCGGTGGGACGGGCTGGGTGTGGCTGTGGACGGGGTGTCGGAATGAGAGGCGTGGGCGCAATGCCTCTGAGGTGGACCGAAGATGGGACAGTGAAAAAAAAATGTTAGACAGAGCGAGAGCAACTACGACCTGTATTACGGATAGTAGTGATATATTTGTTTAAGCTACTTCTACATTTGCTCCATAAGTATGCTATCTTCCATTTAGGTATACCATGTCTTAGGAAATCCAAGTAATTCAAGGGTTAGTTTACACATTCCTAGGCGGTGGTCAGCGCTGATGTGGGTGACAGGTCTTGGGTTATTAAACAGTAGAGCTGACCACTCGGATTGTGTGCACATTGTGCCCCATCCCTCCCCATCCCTCTCCCTCTCCTCCCCTGTCCTCCTCTTCCTAGGAGTGGCGCTGTCTTCATCTGTCTGTGGGCAGGGGTGGTTGGGTCTGTGGGGTGTGCTCGACAGCTGGAGGGTGGTGTTTTTCGCCGGTGGACTCTGCAGTCATGAAATACGGGCTGGTACACCCCCATGGGGATGCTACTTTAAGGCTGTTATGAGTTGCATCCTGTGGTCTGATTTACCTCTGTTCAGGAGCAGTTATGTCCCTTGATATCTTAACGGAGTGTCCTGCGCGTGCCTGTACCCATCGTCAACACACAGCGCAGGCCTCCAAGGGTGGTACAGGACTGCTCTAAAGGCAGGTGAAGACAATGCTTCTCTGGTCCTCCCCAGCACCTTCGGTGTTTTTTCTTCTTCTTTTTTCCCGTCTCTCTCCCCCATCCCTCTCTCCCTTTGCTCCCTGTCTTCCTCTTCCTCCCTCTACTCCCCCATCACAGGCTTTTCGCATTCTCATGCTTTACCTTGATCAGTGTATAACAATCATTTCATACTTGTTGGATCACTATGCTTTACCTTGATCAGTGTATAACAATCATTTCATACTTGTTGGATTACTATGCTTAACCTTGATCAGTTAATAATAATCATTGCTATGCTTAACCTTG
>JADBJO010008329.1:57500-60000 GCA_016801955.1 Conus betulinus | reverse complement strand
CTCTCTCTCTCTCTCTCTCTCTCTCTCTCTGAGGGGAAGGGGGGGGGGGGGGGGGAGGGAGGGGAGGAAGTGGGGGGTCAGAAATAGGGGGCATGTAAACTCAGACAGGAAAAAGTGAAGTAGATGATGAAAAAAAAAAAAAAAACGAAAAAGGAAAACAAAACAAAACAAAACAAAAAAGGGAGGTAAACTTGACCAAGTGTCTGTCACGATGACGGGGGACGAACCCTCTTACCGTCGTTTGTTGAATCCTGGCATGAAATAATCAGGACATCGTCCATAAGCTGTCTGGCCCGCCGTGTGTAGTCCCAGCATAACCAGCTGTCGAAGACTGCTTCACAGTACACGCGTCCTGAAACACAAGTACACAAGTACTGTTTAAAAGTACGAGTGTCCTCCAACCAACTTCACTCAAAAGCACGTATCCTGAAATACGTGTACCGCTGAAGGTGCAGCTGTCCTGAAATAGTCTCGCAGTGGTTGTGTCGTGTAACGTGAGTATAGGTGAAACACTTTTCAGTGCAAATGTCCTTATGCAAAGTCTCATAATACGTACGAGCTGATATACAGTTAAACTGCTTTATATAGTACAGCTGTCATTAGGAACCGTTTCACGGTACATGCGTCCTAAAACAATGGTAAAGCACTTCACAGTGCGACTGTCTTCATGATCTGTCTCATGCATACTGTCTGAAAACACATTTGAACCACTTCACAACACACCTGTCCTATAACCAGCGTACGCTGGATCACTTCAAAGTTCAACAATCCTCGGACATTTGGCTGAAACATCCACGCACAGGTGTACCGTTTTACAGTGCAACTGTCCTTGAACAGTACCTGAAATATCCAGGTGCGTATGCACCTATGCACAGTACAACAGTCCTCGGACATTACCTAAAACACCCAGGTACATGTGTACCACTGCACAGTACAACAGTTCTAAAACATTACCCGAAACACCCGTGTACCGGTGTAACGTTTGATAGTGCAACAGTCCTGAAACACTCAGGTACATGTGTACTTCTGCACAGTACAACAGTCCTCGAACATTGCCTGAAACAGCCACGTACAGGTGCACGCTCTCAAAGCTAACAGTCACTAGAGCTTGCCTGAAACACACCAATGTCTTGGGGTACTCTTTCGTAGTACATCAGTCCTCTAGCATTGTCTGAAAGGTCCTCGTACAGGTGTGAACCCCCCCGTTCACAGTACAACAGTCCTCAAACATTGTCTGAAGTATCCACGTGCGATCATTTCGCACGATGCAGCTTTCATCAAACACTGCCTGAACTATCCATATGCCGATACCCTCTCACAGTGCAACAATGATGAAACATTACCTGAACTATCCATATGCCGATGCCCTCTCACAGTGCAACAATGATTAAACATTACCTGAACTATCCATATGCCGATACCCTCTCACAGTGCAACAATGATTAAACATTACCTGAACTATCCATATGCCGATGCCCTCTCACAGTGCAACAATGATTAAACATTACCTGAACTATCCATATGCCGATGCCCTCTCACAGTGCAACAATGATTAAACATTACCTGAACTATCCATATGCCGATACCCTCTCACAGTGCAACAATGATTAAACATTACCTGAACTATCCATATGCCGATGCCCTCTCACAGTGCAACAATGATTAAACATTACCTGAACTATCCATATGCCGATACCCTCTCACAGTGCAACAATGATTAAACATTACCTGAAATATCTATGTAAAGGTGGACCTTTTATACAGTTTAACCCATCTTAAAAACTTTCCTAAAACGCTCAAGTGCATGCCTATGCTTTCACACTACAACAGTCCTTAACACTGCCTTAGAATCGTACGTGCGGATGTATCTCTTCAGAGAACAACAGTCCCCAGACAATGCCTGTACGTTGGTGTGCATGTGTATTCTTCCCTAGTATAATAAGTCTTCAAATAACTCATGGAACCCTTACGTACAGGTGTACTCTTTCACAGTACGATACGTACAGCTGAACCTTTTCATAGTCCAACAGTCCTCAAAATTTGTCTTACGATACGCACCCCCTGGAACATACTTATTGGTGAACCACTTCGCAGTATAGAACTCATCAAACATTACCTCAGAGTATACACGTACTGAAACACGCGTGGAGATAATCCCAAACACAAAGTCTGCCCAAAGTCATTGCAAGAGAGAGAGAGAGAGAGAGAGAGAGAGAGAGAGAGAGAGAGAGAGAGAGAGAGAGAGAGAGAGAGAGAGAGAGAGAGAGAGAGAGCGAGAGCTACCGATTGCAATCACCAATGAATGGATTCAAATGACCAAATGAAATGAGTGAAATTGAATGCCACACAAAACAAAACAAACAAAATAGTGCGACAGGACTTAAGATCTTAATTTTAAAGAGAAGTCCAGAAACATTCCAAGTAAACGGGAATATCAAACATGTGCTGACTCACAAAGCTTTTCAAAATGTTGTTTGACTATCATGTACCCGGATCTACG
>JADBJO010008329.1:37500-47500 GCA_016801955.1 Conus betulinus | reverse complement strand
AATGAAAATATTTTGTTTATCTTCACAAATGAAAATATTTTTGTTTATCTTGGTTTGGTTCCTTGATTTATTCCCCCTTGCAATTGTTTTTGTTTGTGTTTTTTCTGAAAACAAGTTACTTCCTTTTGTTGATGACCCGTACTCATTTTGATTTCATTCTCGCAGCAAGCGTGTAACCATTGTATACAGGTCGGTGGCCTACAATTACAAATTTCAGTGTTCCGAGTTCCGAGTCTCAGGGTCTCTATCTATCTCTCTCTCTATCTCTCATCTCTCTCTCTCTCTCTCTCTCTCTCTCTCTCTCTCTCATCTCTCCTCTCTCTCACACTCATCTTCCTCTCCCACCACTTTCTATTTCTCTTTTCTGTCTCTCTCTCTCTCTTTTCTCTCTCCCAACCTCTCTCTCTATTCTCTTCTCGTCTCTCTCTTCTTTTCATTTCTGCTCTCGCGTCTCTGTCTGTCCCTGCTTCTTGTCTGTCCTGTACTCTCTCTCTCTCTCTCCCTCTCTCTCTCTCTGAGCCCCCCCCCCCCCCCCTCCCCCATAGGCAATGCACGGTGCATGATACTGCTCCAAAAACGGAAACGGTCGCCTCTGTGGTGTGTGTGTGTGTGTGTGTGTGTGTGTGTGTGTGTGTGTGTGTGTGTGTGTGTGTGTGTGGTGTGTGTGTTTGTGTGGTGTGTGTGTGTGTTTGTTTGTGTGTGTGTGTGGTGTGTGGTGTGTGTGTGTGTGTGGCGCGCGCGCGGCCTGCGTGCGTTGCATTTTTACCGTATGTTTTTATTTATTGGTTACGTAAATAAGAAAACAAAAAATCGTATTCATCATGCGAAATCAGACGGAGTGTGTTGAAAGTAACGAGACAGAGAGAGAGAGGAGCGAGAGAGAGAGGAGAGAGCGAGAGGAGAGAGAGGAGAGAGACAAGACAGACAGAAAGACTACAGAACAGACAGACAGACAGACAGACAAGACAGCCAGAGACAGAGAGAGACAGAGGATGAGAGAGAGAGAGAGAGACCAGAGCGACAGACAGACCAGACAGACAGAGACAGAGACAGGACAGAGAAGAGAGAGGGACAGAGACTCAAGAGACAGAGAGAGAGACACACACATGAGGAGACAGAGAGAGACAGAAAAAGAGAGGGGAGAGAGAAGACACGTTGCCCTAAAACTCCAAACAAACAGTGAAGGGCTGGCGATGAATGCAAAAAAAGCTTAACAGGTTGGTACTTAAAGAAAAACCTGATGTAAAGTTTCAGGATGCCTGCATTACACAGCTAAAAAAAATAAATAAAATAAGAGAGAGTGGAGTATGACAGGCATCACACAGCTAATGTGAACTACCTCCAGTTCCAAAAGCAACATCAGCTCTGGATTTAAAGCCTTGGGCGTCAAAAGTCCTTTTTGTTACGTGCAGATCTTTTATTTTACCTTGGAGAGTTTTTTTGTATCCGTCTGTCTGTCTGTCTGTCTGTCTGTCTGTCTGTCTGTCTGTCTCTCTCTCTGTCTGTCTCTCTCTCTTTCGCGCGCGCTCGCGCGCGCGCACGCGCGCTCTCGCTATCTCTCGCCTCTCTCTCTCTCTCGCTGTCTCTCGCTCTGTCTCTCTCGCTCTCTCTGTCTATCTCTCTCTCTGGCTCTCTCTCTCTCTCTCTCTCGCTCTCTCTCTCGTTTATCTCTCTCTATTGCTCTCTCTCTCTCTCACTCTCTCTCGCTCTCTCTTTCTCTCGCTCTCTCTCTCTCTCTATCGCTCGCTCTCTCACTCTCTCTCTCGCTCTCTCTCTCACTCTCTCGCTCGCTCGCTCTCTCTCGCGCTTCGCTTTCTCTCTCTCTCTCTCTCTCTATCTCTCTCTCTCTCTCTCCCTCTCTCACCAATACACACATGAATCCATGGTACTGATATTGCTCTTAAATTGATAAAGGGAAGTACCAGTATCATGGAGTCATATGTGTGTTGGAGAGAGTTAATAAAGACCAGTGGCAGTATCATTTAGTCATATGTGTGTTGGAGAGAGTGGCTTTGTGGTCATCTAGCTTCAGTGTCATGTTTTTTTGTGTTTTTTTTTTTCTGTTCATACCCAAGAATTTAGTTTCATCCTGGACACTTTCATAGAATATTTGAAACACACACACCACCCACACACCACACAACACACCACACACACACACACACACACACACAACACCACACACACACAGAGGAGAGAGAGAGAGAGAGAGAGAGAGAGAGAGAGAGAGAGAGAGAGAGAGAGAGAGAAAGGAAAGACTGATGGACAGACAGACCGTCAAACGGACAGACAGACAGACTAACAGAACACACAGACGGACAGAGAGAGGAGAGAGAGAGAGAGAGAGAGAGAGAGAGAGAGACAGAGAGAGAGAGAGAGAGAGAGAGAGAGAGTGAGAGAGAAAGAGAGAGACTTAACTAAAAGAAAAAGGAGCAAAAGACATATTTAAGAGAAAAAAAAGACTGGTGATGAAACAAACCCACTACATAATTGTATCTTTTTCTTTAAAAAATCAGATTTAGATTTTCTGGATGGCTGCAGTGCGCAAGATAAGAAACAAGATGGCGGAGAAGGATGGTGGGTTGCACACAGAAGAAACAAGATGGAGGAGAAGGATGGTGGTTTGCACACAGAAGAAACAAGATGGAGGAGAAGGATGGTGGTTGCACACAGAACAGGCCTCTCTGGGATAATGTGAAATCCTCCTGTTCTGAAAACAGCATAAGCCCTGGAGTTTAGCCTTGGGCGTCAGAAGTCCTGTATGCGTGAATATGTTTTCCCCTCAGAGAGCTTCTTGTTCTTGTCCATTTTGTTGTTATTGTTGTGTTGTTGTTGTTGTTGTTGTGTGTTGTTGTTCTTCTTCTTCTTCTTCTTCTCTCTTCTTATTCTTCTTCTTCTTCTTCTTCTCTTCTTCTTCTTCTCCTCCCCCTCCTCCCCCCCACCCTCCTCTTCCTCCTCCTCCTCCTCCTCCCCTCCTCCTTCTTCTTCTTCTTCTCTCTCTCTCTCTCTTCGTGTATCTGTCTGACTGACCAACTGACTGACTGACTGTTTGTCTGTCTGTCTGTATGTCTGTGATCGGTCTGTCTGTCTGTCGATGTCTGTCTGTTGTCTGTCTCTATTTCTCTCTCTCTGTCTGTCTGTCTGTCTGTCTGTCTGTCAGTCAGTCTGTCTGTCTGTCTGTCTGTTCTGTGTGTGTGTGGTGTGTGTGTGTGTGTGTGTGTGTGTGTGTGTGCGCGCGGGTGTGTGCGTGCGTGCGTGCGTGTGTGTGTGTGTGTGTGTGTGTGTGTGTGTTGTGTGTGTGTGTGGTGTGTGTGTGTGTGTGTGTGTGTGTGTGTGGTGTGTGGCTTGACCATGTGCTGTATCATTTGTTCTTTTCTTACGTTTTGTTTTGTTACCGTTTATTGCCAATGACATCAAGAATGCAGCAACATTAGTGGGATTTTGTGCGTTTGTGTTTTTGGCTGAACGTACTTCCTGGTACAGCACGGATAAATGGGAAGACTGGGCAATGCCTGTTTGGGGCTAGAACCACACCAAAAGAATTAATTTGATCATTAGATGGGTAACTGTTTTCACTTTAGCCAACAGCTTATCAACCACGAAAACAACAACAACAACAACAAACAAACCTGACTGACAGGATTTTCGCTGGATACACAAATCACCTACAATCAAATAGTGGCTTATGCTCAAAGTCCGTACAAAACATGGCAGCACCATATCTTCTTGACTTTGTTCAAAAACCGGCGACAATGAGTACGTATTGGCTATGGGTATGCATCAAGTTATTGGAATCAGGCTTGGCTTTTTTTTTTTTTTTGGACCTTCTGTAAGGAACTCTCTTTCTGCTGCCGGTAATAAAGCACTGTCAGTCAATCAGTCTTATCAAAGTAAGTAATTCACACACCTGAGGAACAAATACCACAGTGCTTGTGACCGCATTTCCGAGAGACGCGCCAGAACCCCCCCCCCCTCCCACTACTCTCCTACTCTCTCTCTCTCTGTGTCTCTGTCTGTGTCTCTGTCTATATGTCTCACACACACACACACACACACACACACACACCACATCTCTCTCTCTCTCTCTCTTTGAAATGTGATTTGAAACATTGGCTTTCTTTCATTTTCTTCTTCCTTTTTTACTGTGTGTGTTCTATTCATTTGATCTTATTCTAATGTGTTTCATTTTCTCTCTGTTTTTTCCCCCCCCTGCCCCCACTTTGTTCTATTTCACTTGATTTTATTCTAATTTGTTTCATTTTTCTGCCAGTCCCTGCTTCTGATTCGTTTGTGTTCTTCCTTTTTTTGGTCATAGCTTTTAATGCCAATAAATATTTCAGAGGTTATAAATCTGTGGGCGCCGTTTTTTTTTTATGCATTCTTTCCTGCGTTTTTCTTTGTTTATTATGTTTTGTTCGCGTGTGTTTGTTTCGTTTTTCACTATTTTAGGCCTTCGTTTGATTGCTATAATAGTCCACGCTGCAATAGGATAACATAGACTGGAAGAAGACCAGGAACTGGCTCTATAACACCACTTAACACACACACACACACAACACACACCACACACAACACACAACACACCCACACGAACAACACACACACACACACACAGGAAAGCACACTAGACACAAACAATATAACAAAACAACACAAAAACACACACACAACACACACACAACACACACACACAAACACACACACACACACACACACACACACCACACACCACACCAGGCGAAAGAAGCACACACCACAGACATAACACACAACAAACACACATTTCAGTCACAAACACACGCACACACACACACACAAACACACACACACACACACACACACACACACACACACACACACAGCACACAAACACACAACACCAACCCGCGCGACGCGCAGCGCCGCGCACGCACTCACGCACGCACAGACACACGACACACACAACAGAGGAAAGAAAACACACAAGCAACAAACAACAAAACACACAAACACACACACACACCAAACACCATACGACACACAACAAACACACCCAAACACAACAACACACGAACAACATACACACACACACACCACAAACACCACAACACACTTCATATACTTTTTTTTGTTTTTGTCTTTCACACACTCACCACACACACACACGACAAAAACAAACACACACCCCACACACACACCACACACAAACACACACACACACCCACACACACCACACACTAAACAACACACAAACACACACATACACCAAACATACCACACAGACGGATGAGATGATGGAAGAGAGACGGGGGGGGGGAGGGGGGGGGGCAGGTGCGAGATGTGACCCGAGATGAGACGAGAGGAGAGAAGAGTGAGGAGAGAAGAGAAAGAGAGAGAGAGAAGAGAGAGGAGAGAGCAGACGAGAGATGAGTTTTGAACCTGCTTGCAGTCCTGATACCTATCTGCGAGATGAGAGAGTAGTTCTTACATGCACACGTATTATTTGTGTTCTCCCCATGTCTTTTTTCTTTATTCACTAGTGCATTTTACACATTTCCGCGTTTTCATACGCCCTGCCTCCTGCTGTTCATATATTGCATTTTATGTATGTGGCTCTGACTTGATGTTGTATTCACCCCGTAGTGCGTCTGTTCAGAGTGTTTCTGCCTCTTTTGTTTTTTTTATTGTGGCATTTATCGACAATGTTCATGTACCTGTCGTGAGGTTTAATCTTGTGTTTAAGCCAGGAGGAAGATGAGAGAATGTTTTTACAAGAGGTCAGGCCCCGGCATGTTGGTGCTGCTGATGGATAGAAAAACCCCATCATAAGAATGTCCGGATCGGATGTTGCAAGAACAAAAACATCATGGCGGACCAAATATCACGCACCACTAGTGCGCGACGGCTCATACAAAAACCTGCTCTCTCTCTCTCTCTCTCTCTTATCCCTAACTCCCCTCTCTCTCTCTCTCTCTTCTAACACACAACACACACACACAAACACACACACACACACACACACACAAACAACACACACATAACACCCCACAACACACACACACACAACACACACACACACACACACACACACACACACAAGGTGCACGCCACGCACGCACGCCCACCCGCCACCCCCACGCAGACGCACGCTCGTACGCGTTGCTCTATCTCTACTCAATCTCCTGTCCCTCCCCACTACTCCTTCACATCCACTCTTCTCGCCCTCTACTCTCCTACCTCTCTCTCTCTCTATGAATGGATTTTAAGTGTGCGAATGGAAAAAATAACAAACCCTGCATTGCATGGCACGCAAACGACAATTTATTTATTGTATCAATCGTGTCCATGTCATCTTGTACTTATTGATTTGTTTTGTTTGTTTGGTTGTTTATCTATCATCCTTTCAGGCATCCATTTCTTACGTTGTGGGGAGGAGCATAGAAATGAGGGAGTGACCGAGGGCGAGCTGATAGGGCGCTACTAGATGATTGCACAAAACAAGCAAGCCATAGATGCAAAAAGGAGAGTCGTCAACCAGAGAGAGAAAACCAAAACAACACAATCAACTTTTTTCTATCTTCCTGCTGTGGCAATACGCCAGGAGAGATTGAAAGGCTATGTCTCAAGATTTGTATTTCTTTTGTTTATATGCCAGCGATGCGTTATCGAGATAGGCGAGAAGGTGTTAAAGAGATAGGAAGACAGGATTTTTTTTTTTTTTTTTTGGGTTTTTAAAAAAATTTTAAAAAATTTGATCAAATATTCTAACCCACAACCTCCTACCCGTATGTCTACTCTCTTCTCCTTTACAATCACCCCCCCCTCCCCCCCCCACACCACCCCCCCGCCCCCTCGTCTACCTCCCTACGCCTTTCTGTATCTCTGTCCATCTTGTACTGTCGTTTGTGCCTGTTTTCTTTATCTTTCTTCGTTCTGTCTGTAAATGCTTGTCTATCTTGTCTGTTCTGTCTGTCTCTCTCTCTCTCTCTGTTCTACTACTCTGTCTCTCTGCTCTGTCTATACTCTCGCTATTCTGAGTATCTGTACTAGCTTATCTCTGTCTTTTCTGTCTGTATGTCTGTATGCTACTCTCTCTCTCTCTCTCTCTCAGATCTATCCTTCTCTCTCTCTCATCTTTCTTTCGTTCTTCTTCTTCTTCTTCTTATTGTATCTCCTTACTTCGTCTTCTTCTCCTTCATCCTACCCACTCTCCTCCTAGCTCCGCTTCTTATTCTCATTATTCGTATTCTGTTCTTATTAGTTCTTCTTCTTCTTCCTCCACGAGCGGGGATAGGCCCGTTTAGAACTTTTTTCTCATTCATGCTATGAGGCAATTCATTGCTTCACTTCGAAATGTCTTCTCATTTGTAGTCATCTAATTTCTAAAAAAAAAAAAAAAAACATTAACTTATTCATTCATTCATTCATTTGGTTCTTCATTCATTCATTTCTATTACTTTCAGTCATTCATTCTATTCATTTTCATCATTTCTATCAATCATTCATCGTTCAATTCATTTGTCTTTCAGCCATTATTTCATTATTCATTGCACTCATTCATTCATTTCTATGTTCATTTAATTCATTGATATCCTCTCTCTCTCCTACTCTCTCTCTCTCTATCTCTCCTCTCTCTCTCTCTCTCTTCTCTCTCTTACGTCTCTCTCTACTATCATTCACTCTCTCACTCTCTTCTTCACTCTCTCTCTCTCTCTCTCTCTCTCTCCTCTCTCTCTTATCTGTGTTCCTTCATGTTTGTTTCTCTCCTGCACATCTCTGCCGTCTCATTTGTCTCTGTCTCTGCTGTGTGTGGTTCTTTCTCTCTGTCTCTGTGCTCTCTGTCTCTCGTCTCTCTCTCTCTCTCTCTCTCTCTATCCTCTCTCTCTCTAGGCTATCTCTGTATGACCCTGACATCTGTATTGTGTATATGTCTCCGTCTGTGCGCTCTAATATAGTTCCTGTCTGGTCTGTCGGTCTCTCTGATCCCTTATCCTCACTATCCATCCCTCTCCTCAATATCCTCTCTCTCCCTCTCCCGTCCTCTCCCTCCCTATAAATCAGTCTCTCTCTCTCATCTCTCTTCTCGATCTACTCCCTCTCCCGCCCCTCTCCACGCTCGCCACAACCACTCTGTTTTCTTGTTAGGGTATCTCTCTCTCTCTCTTCTCTTTGGCAAGTTCTGTCTCTGTCTCTCTCTGTCTCTCTGTCTTCTACTATATGGTCTCTCTGTCTCTCTGTTCTCTCTCTGTCTGTCTCTATGCATCTGTATATCTGTCTGTCTAGTCTCTGTATGAACCCGTCTTTGTTCTCTGTCTTAATCTTTCTGTATTTTGTTTGTTCGTCTGTCCTGTTTGCTGTCTGTCGTAATGCGGCCTGTAGCAGAAAAATGATCTCTGTCTTCTCTCTATCTGTCTCGTCTAGAGTCTATCTCTCTCTCTCTCCTCTCTCAGAAACTAAAAACAAAACGCAACAGGCCACACACAACACATCACACACCACACACACACACACACACACAACACACACACACACACACACACACACAAACATCACACACACACACACACACACACACACACACACACACACACACAAACATACACACACACCTCCTACACTTCCTTCAAACGGGGACAGACAGTGAAAATCAAATTCAAGAGGCCAGACTAATGGCCGTCTGTGGCCATACCCTGTGCGCCCATACCCTCCCCCCCCCCCCCCTTCCCACTCCTACGCCCTGGTGTAGCCGCAAACAGCAGCCAGAGAGAGCGAGGCTCCTCAGGCCCTCGGTGAGGTTCTGTGATCGTTGGCCATGAAGAGTTTGGCGGGCTTCCTGCCCAATTACTATTGTTGTCCATGAGGAGGCTTCTCTGAGGTTTTTTTCTCGCCTTAGTGTGGGGTCTCTCTTCTCAGGAATGTGTCAGCACATATAAAAAACAGAGGAGAGAAGAGAGAGAGGGTAGGGCGAGAGAGAGATGAGGAGAGAATGTGTGTGTGCCATATTTGTGTACATGAGTTAAGGTCTGTTGTGTGTGTGTGTGTGTGATGTGCTGTGTGTGTGTGTGTGTGTGTGTTGTGGTGTGTGTGTGTGTTGTGTGTGTGTGCTGTGTTGTGTGTTGTGTTGTGTTGTGTTGTGTGTTGTGTGGTGGGTGTGTGTGTGTGTGGTGTGTGTGTGTGTGTGTGTGGTCTGTGCGTTGCGGTTGTGTTCTGCGTCTTCGATGTCCGGTGGTGAATACTGTGTGTGTGTGGGTGTGTGTGTGTGTGTGTGTGGTGTGTGTATGTGTGTGCTTGTGTGTGCGTGTGTGTGTTGTGTGTGTGTAAGTGTGTGTGTGAGTGTGGTGTTGTGTGTGTGGTGTGTGTTGGTGTGTGTGTGTGTGTGTGTGTGAACGTGAAATGAGTGTGCCATATGTGTTCGATTGTGTAGTTGTTCTATTTGTGTTTGCACGACTACTTGAGAAGAGAGAGAGAGAGGAAAGAGAGCGAGAGCAGAGAGGAGGAGACGATGAGGCTGAGAGAGGAGAGAGACAGGATGAGGGGTGAGAGTGGTGAGGAGAGAGTGAGCGATGACGAGAGAAGATGCAGAATGCGGACAGATCTTTGTGTTCGAGAGTCTCGAGGGAGCTTTGAAGAGATCAGGACGAGAGAGAAGTAGAGACAGAGATGTGGGTGTTTGTAAAGTGGTATGAGTGGGCAGCGGGTTGAGGAGCGGAAAAGAAGAAGGCGCAAGAGAAATGTCTTTGATGTTTTGTTGTTTCTCGGGGTGCGGGTTCTTTGCAATGGAGGGAATTGGTGTTTATGTAAGGTTACTTGGCTGTTTCCATGTTTGTAAAAGAGAGAAAGGGGGGCGGGGAGGGGCGTGGGAAGGAAGAAGGAGAGAACTTTTCACATGTTTGGCCCTTTTGAAAATCAAACTTCTAATCATCCACCACCCCACACTCCTACCCCCACCCCACCCCCTTGCTCTGCCGCTTGCTATAAATGGAAAAAAAAATACATTTTTTTAAATGGGGGGGGGGGGGGG
>JADBJO010008329.1:30000-32500 GCA_016801955.1 Conus betulinus | reverse complement strand
AAATATAAAAGTGAGTGGTTTTCAGCATTATTTCCCACCAGCACAAAGACGTCTGTGATGAAGTGAATGCTTTTTCACCATGAGTTCCAACCGCCCAAACGACACCCGTGGTGAATAGAACGAGTGTCACCATTGTTCCTGCTGCCCACAAAGACACTTACGTAATGTAATGAAGTGCACATTAATTACCAGTAGTCATAATCACCCCCAAAACCAGTAAATAATTGTCACCATCACTTTCAACCACCCCGAAGACATCCTAATGCAGTGAATGATTATCACAAGTATTTTCTACCACCGAAAAGACATCTGTACCGATGTTGATAAAAAAAAAAAGTCACTATTTCCCGCCACCCAAACAGACGTCCATGATGATGTGAATGATAATTTTCATCATTTAACACCTTCCATAAAAGATCTGTTATGATGTGAAAGATAATCACCATTATCTCCTTCCGTGGGAAAGACATCTGCTATTACGTCAATGATCATTATCTCCCTTCTACCTAAAAAAAAAAAAACGAGTTGCAATAAAGTAAATAAATATAACAAGCAGTCTACCCATAAATGACATTATGATATGGATTGTTTGCACACACAGTATTTTAACCATGAAGACAATTACAATCTCGAGTGTTCACACCAATTATTCTATGCAGGAGAAAAAAAAAGATCACACAGAAAGATTCGTACCTAGTAATGATATACCAATGAAGAAGATGATATTACATTTCATTTGCACCCAGTAATTTATCCACACTAAACAAAATGCCGAGAAAGAAATATAACATAGGCTCCTGATCCATTATGAAAAAATGTTGTGTAGATCGTTTGTACCCAGTAACCTTTCACTAAAATAAAGAAGAATATATGTACATTGTCTGTATCTAGCTATATACCAAAAAAAAAAATGAAGGGTATCGTTTGTTAGAAGTAATCTGTCTGGAAGGGATTTGATGATGTTATCATTAATGCCTGTAATCTGTGCATGAGGAAAAAAAAAAAACAATCAGGCTGAACAGTGTCAAAAGGACCATTGCTTCCCAGTTCTTCTCTGTGTGTTTTGTCTCTCAATGAACGAATTATTCCACAGATTTTTCATTGACCTTTTTTTAAAAAATTATTTTATTACCGTGTGCGTCTGTTGCAAATGTCTTTGATGCGGGACAAAGTGTTAACACAGTGTTCTGGACTATGCTGGCCTGCTGATTTGGATTTATTGATGGGAAGAGATTGGAAGTGATTGCTGCATCTTGGTCTCTGTCCTGTGTTTCTGTCTGTCTTGTTTCTTGGCACTCTCTCTCTCTCTTCCTCTCCTCCCTCTGTCTGTGTTTCTGTCTGTCTGTTTCTTGGCACTCGCTCTCTCTCTCTCCTCTCTCCCTCTGTCTGTCCTCTGTCACTGTCTCTCTCTCCCTGTCTGTCCCTTTCTCTCTCTCTCTCGTCTCTCTCCGTGTCTCTCTCTCTCCCTCTGTCTGTCTGTCCCCCTCTCTCTCTCAGGTCTCGTCTCTCTCCTCTCTCCATCTCTCTCTGTCTCCCCTTCGCTCCTTGTCTTTCCCTCTCCCTCCCTCTCTCTCTCCCTCTCCCACCCCCCTCTCTCTCCCTCTCTCTCTTTCTGGTTTTTCTGGGTCTCTCTCTCTCCTCTCTCTCTCCTCTCTCTCTCTCTCTCGCTCTCTCTCTCTCTCTCTCTCTCTCTCTCTCTCTCTCTCTCTGTCTGTCTGTCTTGAGGAATATTCCCATCTTACCCCTTGTGTCTCTATGGCCATTTCAATTTATTTCCTAGTTTTTGGCTGGCAACACCAGAAACAGCAGCTGATGGTCAGGACGAGACACACTGTGCGAGGACAAGGCATGAACGATGGTGACAGACAGACAGACCCTTTCCTGGTAAACTCTCCAACAAGGGGGCAAAACCCTGACGACTTATGGCCGACCTCCAGCTAACACCCACAGCTAGCTACCAACAAAACGATCATGGCTGGGATTCAACCTCCCAGTACAATCTACAATTACAATTTACGAAGAAAAAAATGAATTTGGATGTAACCAAATAAACTGTACATCTAAAAGAAAAAAGTCTGATGACTCGGAATCAGTCTCCTAGTAAACTCTACAGCTGCAGTTTAACAAGAAAAAAAAAACTTATGATTTGAAGCTGATTTCCTACTTACAGTATAGAAAAAAATGTTGACTTGGAGTTCATCTCCCAATACACTCTACAGCTACAGCAAAACAAAAACAAACAAACAAACAAACAAACAAAAATAAAGAACCTGATGACGTAAGTTAATCTTTAAAAAAAAAAATGATGACTTACCAGTTAATCTTTTTAAAAAAAAAAAACAACAACACACACCTGATGACTTGCAGTTTATCTAAAAAAAAAAAAAGAAGAAAAAAAAGAAACACCTGATCACTTACAGTTAATCTTTAAAATAAACAACACCTGATCACTTACAGTTAATCTTAAAAAAGACAAAAAAAAACTGATGACTTGCAGTTA
>JADBJO010008329.1:15000-20000 GCA_016801955.1 Conus betulinus | reverse complement strand
TTTTTACATCAAGCCATCATAACAAAACAAAGAACTTGAATGATAAAATAATGAAAACGAAGAAATACAAAGAGTGAAAATCAGCGGAAAAGGCGAGGGAGTGGTGGGGTGAAACCTAAGATGGATGAGGAGGGGAGAGGAAGTGTGGGGGGGGGGGGGGGGGTTGGGGTTGTGTGTGTGTGTGTGTGCGGGTGTGTGTCTGTGCGGATGTGAGCGCGCATTTTTGCGCGGTAGAAGAAATGGTAGTAAAAGTGGTGTGTTGGAATAATAGTCGTACCAGACTGAGAGATTTGCAAGGGAGAAAACAATGGACAAATATGATTTACATTCCGATTTTAAATACTACGATGTTTGAAAACTGAATCAAAGCATTGCAGCAGCATCGGCATAGAGACAATGAAAAAGCCAGGATTCAAGTAAACACTCAAGGGTGCAAGCAAAGCATCGCTTATCATTTATACACCATACAAAACTAACATGTAATTTTTTCTTCACAGAAAAGAAACGTTTTCTTTCAAATGTTGCAAAACAACAGACAAGAAATAGCACCAAACAGTAATAGCAGACAGCACCCATCATAAGAATCCATGAGATGGTTGATTCTGATGTTTTACAGCATTCCAATGATATTCTCCAAACAGTTAAGCTCGAAGAAGAATGTTTTTTGAGTCTCTCATTATGACAGATTGGATGTGCTCTTCAGCTGATTGGTGTGTATTAAAGCGTTTATTGTTTGTTTTGGACAGTTTGTAATGAAATCTTCTACGCTCTCGTTTAGGATTTACGATTTTTTTTTCCCCCCCGCTTTAATAGTTTGGGAATATCCGTGGCGATTCTGATCGATGATTCTATATTGTCGATTTAAAAATCTGAATGTTTTGGAACTGGTTGAACAAATTATATTCTCTCTCTCTCTCCTCTCTCTCTCTCTCTCTCCTCTCTCTCTCTCTCTCTCTCTCTCTCTCTCTCTCACGTACTCACACACACACACCACACACACACACACACACACACACACACACACACCACACACACACATTCACACACACGCACGCACACACACACACACACACACACACACACACACACACACACACACACACACACACACACAGATACACGCACACACACGCGTGCGCACGCGCGCCGCACACACACACACACACACCACACACACAAACACGCGCGCGCGCGCCCCCCCCCCCCCCACACACACACACACAACACACACACACACACACACACACACACACACACACACACACACACACACACAAACACACACACACACAACACACACTCATTCTGTGTTACATCTGTCTTTGCGGCTAAATTTGACACTGGTCAGTCTTCAGTCCGGGTCTCAGGAACCCATCTTCAGACCCAGAAAAATGGAACAAAGGTTTAGAAGGGGAAAAAAAATCAGATATCTGTTTTCATTGATTCCAGTTATGACCACGGATTACAGACTTCAATGAAAGACAGAAAGGAGTAGGAGAAAGAAGTCTTCCCCGGGGAATGCTGTGTAAGTCTGCTGCTCCTCCCAAGAACAACTCAGCTGTCCAGTAGTCAGCTGCTGTTTCGTTGTGTGAAGCGGTCTTCAGGCTGGTTCAATGGTTCCGGGGTATCCACTTATTGTGGTTGTTGTGTTGTTGTTGTTGTTGTTGTTGTTGTCGTTGTTTTCTTTCTTCCACTGTCACCTTCTGCTTTTTTGTCTGTTTGTTTTGCTTCTGTCTTCGTGGCTGGCCCAGACTCTCGTCCCTGTTCCAGAAAGTATTTCATATTTTTTTTTTTTTTTTTAATACCATTTGTTATATCCCAGGTGGATTTTTTTTTTCCTTTTCTTTCTTTCTTTCTTTCTTTCTTTTCTTTCTTTCTTTCTTTCTTTCTTCTTTCTTTCTTTCTTTTTTTCTTTTTCTTGAGGGGGGGCGGGTTGTATACTCTTGATTAAAATAAATAAACAACAAACATGGGATGAGACTGTTTAAACTGCATAGAATTGACACTAGGTGTCCGTTCCACAGGTGCTTGTTTGGCTTTCTATGTAATAATTGTTACGTTGACTACGTCAATCAATTGTTTTTACTAGCTTGTACACATAATGTGAAAACGATCAAGAGCATCTTCAGCACATTTTACTGTTGTCTACTGTGAGATTATCAGTTGATCAGATATCATAGTCATAATAGAATTTGAATTGGTTTCAACACAAATGAACCGGGCTTGTTGTTGACGTTTTCATCTGACTACATGACTCTTACTCCTGTGTAGTGACAGCCCTGAAAAAAAGACCTAAGAGGTCGAAAAACGCGTCGTGACATGTCTTGTACTTTATTTGTCTCTGTTGTTGTTTCGGGGCCTGAATAACAAGGTTTTTTTAACCTGAAAAGGCGAGAGGGAGGGGAGGGGTAAGGTTCGCTGAGCTATCCTGATTACCAAAACTGAAACTAAAGCAAAACTCTGTGTTTTACTACAATATGACAACGAAGATCAACGTTTCACTGTACGGAAAAAGGGTCAGTTATGGAGGGAGAGGGAGAGACACATTAATGTTCGGATCCTTCCACGACCTGCCGGTGGGGGGGGGGGGGGGGGGGGGGGGGGGGGGGGGGGGTGGGGGTGGAGTGGATCTCTGGTAGAGATTCTCGTCCGGCTTATGCAAATTAGTCGGTACTGGAACAATTCCAGGCCTAAGGACCGTCGACGAGAATGAATACCGTTTGGGGAATTAAGCTACTGTGGGAGCACGCACAGAGACACAGACACACAGGCAGACAGAGAGACAGACAGACAGGATCCCCCCCCCCTCCACACACACACACACACACACACACACACACACACACACACACACACACACACACACACACACACCACACACAACACACACAACAATGCAGGGCGAACAATTCTTCCATCATTATATCAATGACTTGTTACAGATTTGAAGAAAGAAGAAAAAACAGAAATGGGGGGGGAGTGGGAGGGGGGGGGGGGGGGGGGCGGGTTGGAGGAGAATGAAAAATGAGAATGAAAAGTCAGGGAAAATATATTATGAATTATAGATTTCTTCACTAGCAGCCCATAGAGACAAATTGCAACCAATCTTGCAGACAGAGCTATTATATGTCTGCTCCGAGGACCTTTCGTCCGCGGGATCGAACTCTTCAGGGAGAGACGCGGGTGATTCATATAGGGCAAACGCACGCGTATACTCACATATGCGCGCGCCTATACCACCCACACACACATACACCACACACACACCACACACACCACACACACACACACACACACACACACACACACACACACCACACACAACTACACCCACACACACACACTATATATATATAATATATATATATAGAGGAGAGAGAGAGAGAGAGAGAGAGAGAAAATATATATACTCAATATGCGCGCGCATAACATATTGCACAAGAACACAACACACACAACACACACCCACACAACACACCAACACACACGCACAGCACGCACGAACACACACACACACACACACACCACAACACACACACACACACCACACACAATACATAACACACACATACACAAATAAATATACCTACACACGTGCAGACAGCACAAATTCCATCTGATACATACACACAGAGAGAGGAATCGAAATCTTGTCATGGATGACTGCGGACTTGCTGTGCATAGAGAGGAGTAGAGACGCACCGCGTGAGTGTGGAGCGCTCGACATTATGCGCGCGCATATTATACCAGGACCCCCAGTAGGATACATACGACACACACATTTTTTTTACACACATTATTACCACCTACACTGCACGTACACACAGCACAGACACAAGGGGACACAAGACACAATACAACACACCACACACAGGACACTGCGATATACTTATATAAGAAAGGGCTAAACATATATATATTATATATAGAGAGAGAAGGAGAGAGAGAGAGAGAAGAGGAGAGAGAAATATATCTACTCAACATTGCGCTCGCATACACCACACACCACCACAATACACACACACATGAACACACACACACGCACACACACACACAAGGACACAACATTACCCACGCACGCACACACACACACCACACACAACACACTAGCGAAAGACCGCCAAGTACAAACACCACATAACCCACAAACCCAAATACACACATATATACATAAACACAGAATAGCAGAGGCAGACAGAACATACCTCTTACACAGAGAGATGAGAGAGAGAGAGATTAGAGGGACGATAAGCGAGAAAAGAGGTAATATATAGATATCGATTTGGCAAAAAACTTAAAGATACAGATGGAATGAGAGAGAGAAAGCGTGTGTGTGTGTGGGTGGTGGGGGGGGGGGGGGGGGGGGGGGTGAGGCAGGGCAGACAGAGAGACAGAGACAATGATAGAGACATAAACATATACTAGAACAGAGAGGTCAGATAAGAACCTATAACCCTTTGCAGAAATAGAAAACAAAAACTCCCAGAGAGAGAGAGAGAGAGAGAGGGAGAGAGAGAGAGAGAGGGAGAGAGAGAGAGAGAGAGAGAGAGACAGACAGACAGACAGACAGACAGACGTACAGACACACAGACGGACAGATACACAAACATACTGACTGACTGACAGACACACAGACAGACTGAGAGAAACAAAGATAGAAAGAAAAAAATGAAGGCGCCCTCTGCAGAAAACAGAAATCACCCAAAAGAGAATAATTTCGGATTTCGGAGCACTTATTCACGTATAGGCCATCGTCCCTCATGAAGGGGTATACTTAAAAATTGTTGAACATTGCAACATTTTCTTTGTATCTATATCTATATACACACCGAGTCATATGTAACCATTTATAGCAGGATCTTTAAGACATAGCGGTAGAATCGTAATTTAAAACATTTCATTCGTAAATTCCTCAAGGTGTTTTGTGATTCATAGACGCCTGTTGAAACTCACTCGATGCTTAAACATTTCAAAGGTATATTATGTTTTGTTAATAATTT
>JADBJO010008329.1:0-5000 GCA_016801955.1 Conus betulinus | reverse complement strand
GTCAGCAAAACAAACTGGAACAGAAGCTTGAAATTGTTTTTAAACAAAAATTTAAGAAAAATCTTGCTTTGGTGGGTTTCATAAGTCATATTAAAATGAAACCAAAAAAAAAATCAACTATGCTGAAATTTTCATTTGTCTAAAGCGCCATTCTAATGATGCTCCAAACTAAAAAAAAAAAAAACAGCAGATTGGTCTGTTGTAATGAAACAGAGGGAAAAAACGAAGAAAAACGTATTTCACTTAATCGACAAAAAGCACTGAAGTAAAACAAAACCTCTGAAATTAAATGGCTGATTCCAAATCACCTCTCCTCTCTCGTCTCGTCTGGCTATCGCTCGCTCTCCTCCATCTCCTCTCTCTTATGGTCTCTCCTCCCCATTCTCTCTCTCTCGCTCACTCATCTCTCTCTCTCTACTCCTCTCTCTCCTGTGGTGTGGTGGTGTTGTCTCTGGTGGGTGTGTGTGTGTGGTGTGTGTGTGTGGTGTGTGTGCTGTGTCATGTGTAAGCGTGTGTGTGCCTCTGTGTCCATGTGTATGTGTGTGTGTGTGTGCCTGGGGGGGTGTGTGTGTGGGGGGGTGGTGGGGGGGGGGGCGCTTTGTGTGAGACCTCGCGCGCACCCCCCTCCCTCCGCCCCGCCCACACACACACACACCACGTCCTATTCGTGTGTGTCCACAAGCATGCGTGATCACCATTTTTGCCCTGCTGTCCCGTTCCATAATTTCTTGCGACGCAACATCCTCATCAGCCACAAACACCACCACCACCACCCCCACTCCCAACAAACCAGAAAAGCCATTACACATCGAACCCCTAGCCGCACCAGATGACGCAAACCTCCTACAAGACAGCCAAAGCACCAAAAGTGGTCCAATGCCAGGGAAGGGAAGAAGAAACATGTGGGGGGAGGGGCGGGGCGTGGGGGTGGGGGGGGGGGGGGGGGGGGGGGGGGGGGGAGACAGAGCAATAACTGCTGTCGTCTCCGCGTTGATTGCAGCTCACACCAGAGAGATAACTACACCACGCTGTGTAGGCCTGGACGTGCAATACTGGGGGAGACACACACACACACACACACACCACACACACACCACACACACACACACACACCCACAGAGCAGACCTCCAATTGCTCCCTGACGCCCACACGTATAACACTTGGATATAGGGAAAGAGCAAAGACCACCCCCCAACCCCCCCCCCCCCCCCCCCCCCCCCCCCACCCAAGTTTTACATGTATAACAACGAGACACAGGTTAGAGCCTTCGTCCCTAACAATGGGACACAGAAGGTCTCTAATAGGTCCACAAGGCCTAAGTATAGAATGATGGCAGATAAGCAAAAGACTCGACGCCTAATAACTCTGCTGCACACTATCACTTTCATTTCAAAGGGGTGTTATGCAGGCGGAAACAGAATCAAATTTTCAAAAGAATTGTAAGTGAGTCCAACAAAAACAAACGGGACAAACAAACACCCATTTCAACGCGCAAACTGCCCCGAGTTGAGAGACGAAGAGTGATTACTCGTTCTTCGTTTCCTTTGTCCCAAACATTGTTTATCTTGACCTTTAGAAGACCTATGAGGTCGAAACGCGTCCTGTCTTGTCTTGTAATTTGTTTCTTCTCCCCGTTTGTTTCACGGACTCACTCACAATCATTTTAAAAATTTATCGGTTTATGTGTGTTTAACTTTTGCAGAGCTAAGTTCTGAGTGGACTTGTCACTGTTGACTTTGTCAATTTTTTTTTCCCTAGCGTGTGAAAGAAGCGTTGTTCGTATTCGCGACAAAAGATCACTTGTATATTTCGTGTTGTGTAATAACATACGCAATTATTTGCACAGTTGTTTTATGCGTTTTTCATGTTCAGCCTTGGAACTCAGGCAAAGCTCAGGCTTGCAATAACTGTAAAAGGGCTTCGGTGGGTGTAATATTAAAAACACAGGCGAAGATCAGATCCGGAGGAGAGTAGCTCAAACGAGACGGAAGTGTATAAAATGGAATATTTATACAGAGATGGCACTCCTAATAGATCCACCACGCCTACGTGCGAAATGATGATACACCACAAACTAATTGGACACAGAGACACCTAGCAGATTTCTAATACCTCAGTGAAGCCGGTATCAGTGGTTAAAAGGACATACGAGGTGAAACACGCAAAAATCACCTCATCACCAAGACCAAGGCCAGGACCAATGTAGGTAAATGTAAAAGTGGCGTTCGGCTCGACGACCGACTTCCAGGCGATTAGTAGGTAGTAATGACTTTTCTCTCCAGAGGTAAGTAACAAAAAACAAAAATGGTGTTGGAAAAGAAAAAGAACAACGAAAAATGGCTCCCGGAACCAACCACACTCGCTAACTTATGACCTCTGCTAAAAAGTGTTGAAAACTTTTTTTGAATTACTTAGTAGTTACTTTCTACGACAAACGGTAGTAGATTAGAGAATGGCGACATTCCACGCCGCCTCCTGACCTCTCTCAAGGGGGGGGAAGAAGTGAATTTCAAAATGAGGTGACTGTAGGCGGAAACTGAAAACAATTTGAAAGGAATTGGAAAGGGTTTCCAGATTTCAACACCGCATCTGCGCCCGAATATGAGAAGACAAAAGGATTGCTCGAATATGAGAAGACAAGCAAAAAACAAAGAAAAAGGAGTTAAGGGATTTTTTTGATTGCCTCGCCGTGAGCCCGGTTTGTTTTCATTGTCCTCTGAAGGTTCGTTTAGCTTGGCAACGTGGGGTTTGGACAGCCTTAAAACCGGACCACTTATTAGTGGCCCCTTTGCGGTCGGCTGGGGGCCCCGTTTACAACCCCTCTGGGCTTATATTAACAACCTGACTTACCTTTACACTTCTCTTGCTTTGAAGAAAGACTAAACACGCTCGTGTTTTGTCGTTGTAATTTTGTGTGGCCATGTTTAAACTGGCGGCGTTTAGTTCAGTTTTCGTGGTTTCAAATTCTCCTTTTAATAAAAACGATTTGACTCCTCAAGAAGTAAAGAAGTTAGGCTTATAGCAGCTCTAGTCCAGTACCACCCTATTATCCCCCCTATTATGTTCATCTGGACATTCATCATTCCGTTTGTTTAAACACAAACAAAATTAAAAATAATTAAACGTTACTGTAATTACACTTGCGTGTGTCGTTAGGCTACAAAAAAAGACCCGCCAATCCACTTTTAATTTACCCACTTGTTCCATGGCAGCTTGTCAATGCGCTGTCAATTTGTTACTTGTACATTATTTACCCAATTATCACACCCATTAAGTTATTTAGAAAAATTTTTTATATTTCTTAAATTTAGTTTAGAAACCAAACACAACACACCCAAATTCCCAGTAGCAAAGGTGATGGCTTGAGCTCTGATGCTGCCCAACGCGTTGTTGCTATGTAAGAGACATGGGGAGATCCGATTGAACGACGCACATGTGGGGGAAATGTAAATGTGCCCGGTAGCTCCGGCGTCCGCCCGTGTGTGTGATGCCGGTGTGGGAAATGGATGGTGTGAATGGTGACAAGAGAGAGGAAAATAAAGAGAGGGAAAAACCGCGATAAAAAAAAAAAAACAGCGATAAGTGAGAGGAAAGCGCAAGAAGTGGACACTGTAATAAGTGCGTGGGGAAAATAAAAAAATAGGGGGAGGGTGTGAGAATGTTTTGAAAAAGGAAAAAAAGAGGGAAAAGAGTTGGGAGGATGCGGATATGTTTAGGAAAGGAGAATGTTAGAACAAATGTAGAAAAAAAAAAAGTAGGGACAAATGTACTGAATGTGCGGAAAATGTAGGAATAATGTGCGGGAAAATGTTTGGGAAATGTGGGAACCCCTGTAGGAATTTGTGTGTGTGGAAATGTGACAATACCAGGAATTCAACAATGTTGTTACAAAACGCAGAAGAGAAGAAAACTAAGAAGGGTGTGTGGGAAAATGTAGAAGAAAATGTTTCCACAAATCCAACAAAATAGACGAATGTTGTTATGATGCAGGAAACATGCTTTAAAAAAAAAAAAAAAACAAATGAAAATGTCTAAAAACAGAAAAACATTGTGTAAAAATGTAAGTGGAAGAAGAAAGTAAACTAATTAAAAACTGTAAAAAACTTAAGTTGGAAAAAGCAGGTAAACTGTAGAGCAGATAATTAAAATGCTCGTTAATGTGGGTGGAGGAGGTTTGCAAACTTGTTTGGAATTGTGGCAACATGTGAATAGAAGAAAAGTAGCACACTTTGAGAGAATCTATGAAAAAGAATTCGGAAGAGATGTAATAAATGTAGGAAAATTCAGGGTTAAAAAGTAGAAAACAAATGACACGTAGGAAAATAGGAAGTATACTGGAGAAAAAAAAAAAGAATAATGTAGGGGAAAGGTGAGAGAGCTGTAGGGAAAGCCGAAACAAAAATTGGAAGAAAAATTTGTGCGAAGAGGACACAAAAATGTGAAATTTGTGCGCGGGGGAAAAACGTGGACCAAAAATAAGGAAACGGAAATTGGGGGGGGGACACTGGGGGGGAGGGGGAAATGTAGGAAACATTTTGGGGGGGAGAGGAAATGTCAAAAAGGTGCGGAATAAACTATGAATTATTGTAAAAAAAAATCAAAGAAATGTGGGGAAATGTTATGATCAAGAGGGACAAAAATGTTGTAGCTAAATGTGGGAAAATTATATATGGTGTGAAAGATGCAGGTGATTGAGGCAAAGAATGTAGTCGAAGAGTGGGCAACAGTGGCACAGACAGTGGAAAATGTATGGAAATTACGGGGAAAAACCGAAGCAACACGAGACGAAAGCTGTGGGGAAAAAAAAAAAAAAAAAAACTGTGTGGGGGGAAAACTGTGGGAAAATGTAGGAAAGTGCTGAAAAGGTGTATGTTTCTTTTTTTTTTTTTTGTTGTTTGGTTTAGATACAAACAAAAAAAAAAAAAAAACACAAAAAAAAAGAAAGTGGGGAATTGGTGTACAAAGATGACTCTAGCTGACTGAACCCGCTTCCTGAACG
>JADBJO010008328.1:82500-97927 GCA_016801955.1 Conus betulinus | reverse complement strand
TAAAACATCTCACCTTTAGATGGGTCCCACTGCTTAATGTTTGTATATAAAACAAAGGTCTTTCCTGTTTCTGGACGTCTTACACTTCTATTATTGTCACTGGAATTTGAACTTTGATTGAAAAGATTGATCTTCTCCACGACATGCTGAGAGATAAAAGAATAGGACTGTGAACATCTGAAAGCATGGCGTCAAAGGGATCAACACTAAATTCAGCAATATGTGTGAATAAAAATAGTAGACCCAAACATATAATCAGTCACAATACATCCACTACTGGTGCATCGACGAATATCTGCATCTCTGCCAACTCTCCCATTAAACACAAACAAATTCTGTAATTTGCACAAATCAGTAATTAAAAAACCACAACAGACAAGATAAAAAGATTTCCAAAATTTTTCGGCTTTACTGCCTTCCCCAGTGGTGGTGAGTCAACTGGCCGGCGAGTCACACAACATTTATCCATGCATAAAAAGAAAGTGAATAAAATTCACTATCTTAAAACAAGAAGCTAAAAAAGGATTTCACATACAGGCAATCGTTCAAATGGAAGGGGAGCAAAGGGACGTTATAGTGTAAGGAAGAGGGGCTGAGTGACAGTGTGTAAAAACGTGCGCGCGTCACGCACATACGGGAGTGTGGGCGTAAATGAGAGTGTGTGTTGGTGTGAGTGTGAGTGAGTTTGTGTGTGTGTGAGTGTATGTGTCAGTGTGTGAGTGTGTGTGTGTGTGTGTGTGTGTGTGTGTGTGTGTGTGTGTGTGTGTGAGTGTGTAAATGGGGGGGGTGTGGGGAGGGGGGGGGGGGGGGGAGGGGTCGGTGGCGGGGGGGGGTGGGGTGGGGTGGCGAAGGTAAAAGGAGTCCAGAGGCGTAGAACATGAACAGTTATTGTAGTGCGTTTGAGTCCGAAAGGATGGAGAGTTTTCAATTTTCTTATCCAGAATTTTTCCCTACAAATTCTGTGCGTGTGGCTGTCTGAAAAAACTTTTTCTATCACCATGCATTTCATGTTGGCCAGGGTGTGGTTGGGCAGGTTAAAATGTTGCGTGACTAGAGTCCCGATGTTGTTCTTGATGTGAGATCTATGCAGATAGAAACGTTTTCTGAGTGAATTTTTTGTTTCACCAATGTATTGAGAATTCTGACAGAGTTCGCAGAACATGAGATAAATGATGTTATTGGTTTGACAGTCAGTATGGTGTCTTAGAGTAAATTTTTCTTTGGTCTGGTGGCTAATGAAACTGGTGGATTCCAAGGCGTGCTCTCTACAAATAACACATTTGTTGGAACATTTGAAAATATGAACGGTATTTTCGACTAAACAAAGCAATAGAGTAACCAAGATTACTAGAGCAGTCCACTAAACAGTCAGAGTCTTGTGCATCAGTTCTACTTTCGGTGAATGTTAATATGTCAGACTGGGAAATATAGTTCGTAAATTCTTTAAACTGCAAGTGACTTCTTAGTCCACGAACATTGAGGAACAGGAAAGACAAACTACATTCTGAACTAGTAAAAATTGAAGAACAATTCAAACTAGAAACACTGTGAAAGCTTGAACACGGATGTACATCACCGCGTCCTCCAGCAGACCCCTATGGCTCATAGACAAGGAGGTGCTGCAGCCCAAGGAACTTGAAGTCCACATCGACGCCCAACTTGAAGAGGTCGTCAGGACTGTCCACCATCACAACTTGCGTCCTCTCCTGCCCAGGATCTTCTTCAGCTCACACCAAAGTCTACCATCAGGAGTAGCTGGAACCTTGTCCCCTTTGCCCGACTTCTTTACCAGTTGAAGAAGCCTGCTGCGAAGGACTGTCAGGTCGTCGTTCGGATAGACCCTCTTGTATTGCTCTTTCTTAGGCAGCTCCTTCTTCCTCATGACCTCACCTTTCACACGTCCAGGGAGAAACTTTACAAGCACAAGCCTGCACTTGCCACTAATCTTCTTGCCGTTCCTATGAACAACAGAGATGTCCAACGCCTTACCTTCACATCCTGCCTCTTGGAACAGCGTCGCTGCCTTTTGATCAAGGTTTTTCCTGGTCTTCTTCAGGCAGATTGATGACCCGCACTGTTTCCCGCCTTGTGTATTGTTTCTGGCGATCAAGGGAGTAGTGCAGCTGCAGGTTTGATTTCTGCACTTGTTGCAGAATTTCCGTGTTTTTCTTGAAGACAGTGCCAATCACTCCAGTGTTCACCCTCTCCAACCACTTCACAAACAAACTTTCCATTTGTTTGGCAATCACTGGAACTAGAAATTCGGCGACGTGCATCGCAATTACTCACCTATTAGCATTGACGTCATTTTTTTTTTTCTGTCCCAACCTCTGCGCCTCCTCAGAGGCAGTGCACCCACGCTGCTCATTCCGACACCCCGTCCACAGCCACAGCCCGGTCGGCACCGCCGCAGCCCCGGCACCGGCAATCCACAGGGAGCAGTCAATGTTAAGTCGTCAAGAGGCAACCCACCGGAGGAGACACTGCACTGTTGCCAAGTCACTTCGGTGGTGTTCAGTGGCGCCGGTTCTGATCTAGTGTACGCAGGACACCACCTACTAAGCCCCCTACTGACGACAGTAATTGCTTAGTCGCGGAGCCGGTGTTACGGAGAATATTGACTCCGTAGAAATGTGACTCCCCAGGTTTTTTTTCCCTCCGGAGAAAAATGAACCGTTCAGTTTTCTACAGGTTTTGGGGTCAATATTCTACGGAGAATATTGACTCCTTCTGTAGAATATTGACTCCCATGGTTACGGAGAATATTGATTCCCGTAGAAAAAAATACTCCTGTGTCAATTTTAGTTGCTACTATGTTTGATTTGTAAGTATATATACGTATCTTTGATAATTATTCATCCATCTCAATATTCTTCTTATAAAACACACTGATTAATTAATTTGTAGATTGTTTCAGTCGATGAATTTCAAAATTATCTATTATTATTATCATTAGTAGTAGTAGTAGTATGTCATTATAATTGTCTGTTAGTGTGAATGCATATGTTGAGGTGAGTGTGCGTGCTGGGTTAGCACACGGCGCTTTGGGCTAAAATTCATTTGGAACTGTGCCAGTGAACATCATCATCATAACTTTTGTTGGTGGTGGTGGATTTTTGTTTGTTTGTTTTATTGCTGATGCTGCTGTTTTTTTTCTACAACTATCACTGTTTAATGCAGATTGTTATTATGATGTTAAGTAGAAACAAATAGATAATGACCACTATTGCGGTCTCTGGTCAAAGTCCTGTCATTGCGGCAAGTTGTAAGGAGCACAGCTTCGTTTGTCGGCTAAACGACATCCGTTTTCAGACTGTGAAGTTACGATAAAAGAGCATGAAGACTGGAACATGTCGCAGGACTTCTAACACGCCGACACGGCCAAGGCATAAGCTGAGTCAGTCTATATTCTCAAGCCAAAAAGTTCACCAACCGAGCTCTGAAAACAAGGAATCGAAGAATTTTTGATGTAGTAATCAATAAGATTTTTCAGACTGTTGTCTTTTTTTTTTGTTTTTTTTGTTTGTTGTTTGTTTGTTTTTTTTTTTTTTTTTTCAAAATGATAGTTCATTAAATGTTGCAAAGCGTGTGCTTTGAGGAAAAAGTTATCAGACTTGGCAGTAAACTTCCATTATTGGAACCTTGCATGTGTTTTGAAAAATATGCCTATCTGAAATAAACTAGCAAAACTATTTGGCTCTGATAGCATGTAGGATGGGTACAGTTATGTTGGTTGATCCCCGCATCAACAGGTCTCCCGTATAATTATTCTAGCAGTTTCGCAGCGTGCAGGATGATGCAGGTCGATAGATCTCCACTATAAAATATGCTTGAAAGGATCCTGAGTTGATTGACTATGGTCTGAACTTCTGTCCAATTTTTGAGAACCATACCAGCATCCCTACTCACACACAGAGACATACAAGCATACATACCCTAAATACATAAGAACAAGCAAGCCAAAACATGAAATAAATGAAGTTTAAAAAATAAAAATCAATCAAACCAGATAAAACCTGCAGAAACTGTGCATTTACAAACTCTGTAATAAAGTAAGTTTATACATAGATCTATCGACATAGAGACCTATATTGCTGTGCAAATCTACTAATGCGCGGATCTACCAAACAATCCAGTCAGTGTGCAACGCAAATGCAACGAGGGGTTCATTATAATGACTTGAGTATATACTGAACAGTCCGAATGATGAATTATTGGCAGAATACATTTCCGACAATGTTCTCTGGGTTTCAGTTTGAGATGGGTCTCTGAACGACATGGATGCTGCCAAGATAGATGAACTGAAGAAGTACATCGGAGAAAAGATCATACCAGACAGAAAGAAATTTTCGAAGAGACAGCAAGAAGTTCTTTCTTTCTGAGAGCAATGATCTGTTTTACAAGAACCGACAAGGCGACGGTCTGCGAGTTCTTTCCACATAAGATAGGGACGAAGCGCTACTCACTGTCCACGCCTCAACACGGCGGCCACCTGGGTGTGAACAAGACATAAGTACAATGATATCCATTTCTATTTTATCGGCGTGTTGATGTCTTTGCCATCTATTCCCCTCCCTACCCCCCCCCCCCCGTCTCCCCCCCCCCCCCCCCCCCCCCCACCCCTCTGCTACTACTCTGCTGAACAACGCAGCCCTTACCAAAGGCAAAAAAAGGATTGTTTGCTTCTGGTAACATGGCTGAAAAAATAGGGTAGGTCGGATTTTTTTTAAAAGACTTTTTTTCTCAGCACAGAAACGACAAAATCTTTCTTCTGCTGGAAGAAAACGGTTTGTCTCGAGAAGGAGAAAGACGACTCGAACTGTGTTTGCAATCCTGGCGTACACTTGCAGCTAAAATAAAAGTATGTCACTGCTAGGGTCAATTTACTGTAGTTTCTAAAAAAGCATGGTACTTAGGTCTTCTACAAAATCGACTTTCGATATAAGCTTGACTGCTGCTGTGTGTGTGTGTGTGTGTGTGTGTGTGTGTTAGGAGAATAAAAGAAAAAGTCTAGGGTCGGCCAGGAAAATTACGTAGGGTCGTGTGACCAGAGACAAACAACTTTTTTCTTTGAACAAAGCTCTTTGCTCTTTCTGACACGCGTTTTTGCGTTAGCTTACGTGTGTTGTAAAGTTAAACTGTTGAAAAACCACAAAGTCTATAAACAGCAAAACTGGCACAGATTTCAAACACCATAATTCTGAGAAGTTTCGGGCCACACCATCTTCGTTTGCTACTTACAAACAACGTCACGAAAGTAAAGTGAAGTAGATTATTGTGTCATGCTAACAAGATAGAAGGTCCAGACAGTTCACCAACTGCGTGCGGCTCTTGTTCTTTTCATCGCCACCCTGAAATGACACCAAAATCTGTTCCTCGTGACCTTGTGACCATTACCACGGCTAGAGTTGTTTTAATG
The DNA here is from genome assembly GCA_016801955.1 of Conus betulinus. NCBI lineage: Eukaryota > Metazoa > Mollusca > Gastropoda > Neogastropoda > Conidae > Conus > Conus betulinus. The sequence goes on along the minus strand of JADBJO010008328.1, from coordinate 92,508 downwards.
AGTTAATCCTAATATTTTAAACTACACACACACACACACACACACACACACACACACACACACACACACACACACACACACACACACACATAAAAACTTTCTTTTTTATGAAAGGCAAAACAAAGCCAGGAAACCCTCTCACCTGCTTTTTATTAGACAGTGAATGTAGTCTTGAAGTCCAAACCAAATTGAAAATCCACAGCAACCTCTGTCTCTTTAGTTAGTTGTCTGTCTATCTCTCTGTCTGTACGAATTTTGGATGTAGGAATGGCCAAAACAAAGATGAATCTTGTACGAGACCAACAACACAAACCACTGTTATTACTGCTGCTGGTGCTGCTACGCAGACCCGCACGCACGCACATGCAATGTGCACGCCAGCACACTCACACACGTACGCATACAGACACACACGGCTGCAAATTCATTTTTGGCGCGCACACACATACACACACACACACACACACACACACACACACACACACACACACACACACACACACACACACACACACACACACACCGTATCATAAAACACAAAAGTTCATGTACGTCGACGCGACCACATCAACCAGGCTGCGGCACACATACATTACACTGTCACAATACATTCTAGCCAACCAGATCTCAATTCACAGATACACAACACATTCCATCTTTGTCAATAGCAATATCATTTCCAACAGTAAGTCAGTCAGACGAATGAAACATTAGAGAACGACACTGATTAAACATGACCAAATAAATACGTTAGACGTCTAGCCAAAGTCCCCAAAATCTACCATTGGCTACATTTTACAAACTACGCCAGATAATAACTAATCAATCAATAATTAAATAAAGAAATGATTCCCTAAAAATGAAGCTCTGAGACCGATTGGGTGTTTGTTGTTTTGTTGTTGTTTTTTGTTTTTTTTTTTTTTTTTTGTTTTTTTTGTCCAGGTTATCTAGGCATATGTACTGCTCAAGGAGAACAGCCTGCTTGATATGTGATTTAAAGCAACAGCATTATCACTTGGAAGGAAACCATCTAAAAGAGCTGTTCAGCTACATGGCTATCTTCACACACACACACACACACACACACACACACACACACACACACACACACACACACAAACGCACACACACACACACACACACACACACACACACACACACACACACACACACACACACACACACACATAATTGCAATTATAAAAGCCGCTTTACACGCCAACACACATGCCCATACGCGCAATTTAACATGGCCAGAGTGATCTGATATTTCAATTACAGACTTTATTTTTCTTGTGAGAGGTTTATGGTTGTGAAATACAACGAACCAACGAAGTTTCCTTTAGATCTGTGTTATAAATTCCAAGAAACAGCTGTGAAGAAAAATTAACGTGGCCATTGCTACCTTGATCTTTGAGTCACAAATCCCCCCCCCCCCCCCCCCCCCCCCCTTTTTTTTTTTGTGAAGATGATAATTGTGGATAGCAACTAACCCACCAATTTTCGTTGAGATCTGTCCAATAGTTCCCGAAAAATCCCCGAGAAACAGCTACGAAGGAAAATCAACGTGGCCAGTGACTTTCACATTCCACCCATAGAACCTGATCTTTCTTGTGAGAGAGATGAATGTGAAACATGTACAAGCAACCCATCAAGTTAATTCAAGATCCATCCAGCAGTTTACGAAAAACAGCTGCTTTTTTATTTTATTATTATGATTATTATTATTATTTTGCGTACTGTCATACAAACACATACTGTGACAGACAAACGGACCTGAAAACTTACCAGAGTTTGCAAACTGCAACAAAATTGACACAGGAGTCATTTTTCTACGGGAGTCAATATTCTCCGTAACCATGAGAGTCAATATCCAACAGAAGGAGTCAATATTCTCCGTAGAATGTTGACTCCAAAACCTGTAGAAAACTGAACGGTTCATTTTTCTCCGGAGAAAAAAAGAACCGGGAAGTCAAATTTCTACAGAGTCAATATTCTCCGTAACACTGGCGTGAGTGAGCTCTCCCTCCGGAGGGCACCACCACGTCCGTCCAGCTACAGCCCCCATGGACTCTCCGATATCGAGGACCCCGACGGAACCAAACAAAGACCACAGACGTGGAGAGGTCATTGAAATTGAGGTCACCATGAGAGCAGGGCATGAAGGGCCACAGAATTTGAGACATTTTTCTTTTTATGCTGATCGATGAGAATGAGGATGATAAAGACGATACTACGGATTTCCATTTCGGTCAGAGACTACATGACAGGGCTGTACCCTACGCTTCCTTTCCTAATATATCCCGGCATCAACCAGGCCGAGAGATGCATGCACCTACAGTGTTGGTCAGGAAATTTGAGCAACACTCTCAGAAACGCATCCATTAAGTGCATGAAACTCGGCTGTGTGATCCTAGTCTTCCCCACTGAGTCCGCAGCAAACTCAACTCTAAAGGTAAGTGGACCCACCTTATCTTTTCAAACTGCAAGTTTTGCAGTGCAAAGTGATCATCTTTCTCCTAGACTGTTTGATTTGTTGATCTTCTTCACGGACATTACATTACAGAAGGTGCCCCCTACACCTTTATTTCTAAGGTATTTTGTCAAAAATATCTGAACATGGTTTTTGTTATGATTATGCTGTCTTACATCAGACGTCAAGATATCAGTGTCTTCATGTGTTTGTGTACTCCAGTATAGATGATGTCAGGTTCAGCATATTACACAGGGGATGTGTTAGGAATGGCTTTTAAACTACTTCCTTCGAGCGGGTTTGAAATTGTACAGATAGATTATGTTCAGGCTGCATGGGTGAATCGGATTTGAATTGAATAGGCTTTGTTTTAGAAATGCATGTCAGATCTAGTTTCATTTCGTTATTTAACAAAAATGTCAAATTTAGATAACAGGAAGAGAAGGCAAACAAATAAAGAAACAAAACAAAACAACAAACAAACAAATGGAGAGAGAGAGAGCTCACCCACGTCAGCTCTGCAAATAAGCTATAATCATCGTCAGTAGGGGGCTTAGAAGGTGGTGTCCTGCATATGTTGGATCAGAAAAGGCATCACTGAATACCATCAAAATTAATCGGTGGTAGTGCTGTGTTTCCTCTGGTGGGTTGCCCAGTAACGGCTTGACATCGACTGTTTCCTGTGGATTGCCAGTGTGGGGCCTGTGGTGGGCCGGCCTGCAGCAATAGACAGGGGCGGGGGGGGGGGGGGGGTGGGGTGGGGGTCAGAATGAGCGGCGTTGGTGCAGTGCCACTGAGGTGGCATAGAACATGGGACAGCAATTAAAAAAAAAAAAATAGAAAACAAATACAACTGTGTAATTAAATAATTAAACATTTCAGTGGTAAACAAGCAAAATGATAATGGAAATCAACCAACATAGTCAGCTGAACTCAGCTCACATCATCAAGATTCTACTTCAGACCAGCCAAAGGAAACAATTGGATATCTCTGTGGCAGAATAGGAAAATCAATCAATCATATTCACAGTCATGCCATCACATGGTCGTGTAGAAAGAGAAATGAAGGCAATGTAAAAGACAAACTTCCGGGTCATGACTGTCACACGGTGGTCCCTATGCACACACTCACAAGCGCACAGAGACAATCGTGCAACCCGAACGCAACATTTCATCTGACTCCTTTCTTTCAATTCAACAGACTAGAATACAATTTCAAATGCCTCCCCCCAGTTACAAGAAGATTCTTTCTTCTATTCACGCCGCACTTCTCTTTGGTGCGAAGGGGTTTTCCATACGTTCCCTTCTTTTTCTTTTCACAATACATTGTTCGAGAAGACGTTACAACAATGATAATTTTTGAGCTTTTAATCAAAGTGTTAACAGTTGTCTCGCAGAAGTATGTCTAGGTCACACTGACATTGATTCATTCGCCCATTTTACCATTTTTTTTTGTAGTACAAAATATTTAGATAATATTTCCATGAGGCCAATTATCTCATCAAAGTTCCAACTCAAAATTCGTCTTGACAGCAGACATTTTTTTTTCATGGGGAGGGTTGATTATGACTGCAAACTGGGTTTTAGCTCCTAAAGCATCGCATGGGCTGTGAGGGTCTTATTCGAAAGGATACCTCCAATAGACAGGGTGCTCACCCCTAGGATTAATGATATACGAGCCTATAGACAGTTGAGAGTTGAACACTTCTCTTTATGTGAGTCATACTTATTCATCCCCTCCTCTCTCTCTCTCTCTCTCTCTCTCTCTCTCTCTCTCTCTCTCTCTCTCTCTCTCTCTCTCTCTCTCTCTCTCTCTCTCTCTCTCTCTCAGCTAGTCTGCTGCTTTTTACCAAAGAGTGTAAAATCCTTATATAAACAGTGTAACATGTAGAAAATGTTTGAGCCAATGCTTGAGGGCCCATTTAAGGATGAAAGGGAGGTTAAAAGATGTCCGACAGTCAGAGTGGTCAGCTCTGCTGTTTAATATTCCAAGTATTGTCAGCAGCTGAGAACTGTCCAGAACAGACTTTACTTGGAACTTGTAAGGGATGTCATCTCCCACTGAATGACTAAACGATATCATGCTGAATAATTTAGTGGTGGGTGTGAACAAGTGCAGGCTAACAATTCTTCTGTCATTAAAGTAATGACTTGGCAATGATTTAAACAAAAAGAAAGAAACCAAGCAAAACAAAAACAAAAAAAGGCGGGGGAGGGGGCGTGAGGGAGAAGGGGTGGAAGAATATGAGTACTAGCAATTTCAGAAACATATCATAACACATTAAACTCGTTACCAGCAGCATATGGGAACCACTGTAACCTGTATTGAGATAGATCCATTCATATTGCCTGCTCCCAGACCTTTCGTCCGCCGAATCGGACTCATCAGGGAGGCACAGATGGTCACGTGTGTTCCTCTTTGGCATCAAATGGAGATACACCACAGTCTAGAATTCTGTGGTGTTTTCACCACCAAGGGTAAAAAAAAAAATCTTACGTTATGGCAAACGTCATCAGGAACTTCTGCTCACTGTTGACTGTGCTCTCAATGTCAGCTCAGAAATCGACATGCAATTTAACATGAGCAAGTTTTCATTGCTTACGCCAACTTTGGTTTCTCCATGAATACAATGAGGACAAAAGTTCTGCATCAACCCACACCAGACATACCCTATGATATGCCTAAGATCACAATCAATGGTGTGAAACTCATGGCAGTGAGTAAATTCACATACCTTGGTAGCACACTGTCCAAGAATGTCACCATCAACGATAAAGTGACCATCAGAACTGCAAAGGCAAGTGCTACCCTTGCAAACTACACAGAAAGGTATGGAATAGAAGAGGCATCAGTCTAGAGATCAAGCTGACGGTGTATAAAGTAGCTGTTCTCACCACACTCCTGTATGCATATGAAAAGTGGACAGCGTGCCAATGGTATGCCAAGAGGTGGGATCACTTCCACACAACTTTCCTCAAAGATTTTTTTTTTTAATGGCAGGACAAAATCCGAAACATAGGGATAATTATGTTCACAGACATGATATGAAAAACTTTTATGAAGGCTTGAAAGGAATTTATGGACCTACATCATCAGGATCATTCTCTCTGCTCAGCATTGATGGAAACACATTGATCAATGACAGGAAAAAGACCTTGGAACGCTGGGCAGAACACTTCAACAGCATACTAAACCGTCCATCATCTATCAATGACAAAGCCATCGACCGGCTCCCTCAAGCGCCCAACAAAGAAATGGACAAACCACCAACCCTCTTGGAGACCCAGAAAGCGATCCAGTTACAAAGCTACTGGCTCAGACTCCATACCAGCTGAAGTCTACAAAGAAGGTGGCACAACTCTGACCGAAAAGCTTCATCATTTGTTTCTGCTGGTATGGCATCAGGAGACGATCCCTCAAAAGTTCAAAGATGCATCAATAATTCATTTGTACAAAGTACAAAGGGAACATTCAGGCTTGTGACAACCACTGAGGCATTTCTTTCCTTTCTATAATGGGCAAACTACTTGCCAGGGTTCTGTTGAATCACCTTGTAATACACCTTGAGCAAGAGCTTTTGCCAGAGACCTGTGCAGTTTAATAAAACAAAAAACAGAAGAACCCATCAATACGGTATTTGTTGCTGGACAGATCCACGAAAAACTTCATGAACGAAACACCGACCTGTTTTCCACCTATGTCAGCCTGACCAAGGCCTTCAATGCTGTCAGTAGAGAGGGTGTGTGGAATATATGACCAAGGCCTTTATATTGTCAGTAGAGAGGGTGTGTAGAAGATCGGGGCAAAGTTCGGATGTCCACTGAAATGCATTTTATGGTGCAGCAATTCAATGATGACATACAGGCGCATATTTAGGGTCAACGGCGAGACATCTAGCCCATTCACTATCACAAATGGCGTAAATCAAGGCTGTGTTTTGACACCCATTCTGTTTAGCATCATGCTCTGTGCAATGCTGGCTGATGGCTTCAGAGAATGAGACGTAGACACGGACATCAGATACAGAACAGATATAAAGTTGTTTTACCTCGAAAGGTTCCGGCAAACCTGAGCTTATGAAAACATCATCAGGGACTTTTTGTTTGCTTTTGACTGTGCTGTCAATACTGCATCAGAAACCGACTTGCAATCCAGCATCAGCGTGTTTTCCATAGCCAGCGCCAACTTCGATCTCTCCATAAATACAAAAGAGACAGAAGTTCTGCATTAACCAACGCCAGGCTTACCCTATGATGAGCCTAACGTCACTGTCAATGGTATGAGATTCGCAAAGCTAAGTAAATTTACTTACCTTGGTAGCACACTGTTCCAGAACGTCACCATCGACGATGAAGTGACTATCAGAATTGCAAAAGCAAGTGCGACCCTTGGCAGATTACACACCAATATCTGGAACAGAACAGACATCAGTCTAGAGATCAGGCTGAAGGTGTACACAGTAGTTGCTGTTCATACACTCTTTTATCAATGTGGAACATAGACAGTGTACCAACGGCATACGAAAGAAGCTGAATCACTTCCACACAATCTACCTTAGAAGATTGTAAAAACTTGAAATGACAGAACATCTCAGACACGAAGGTGTTCGACGAAGCAGACTTTAAAAGCATCCAAACCCATTCTGATGATGTCTCAGCTACGATCGGCAGATCATGCAACTCGCATGCCAGACCACAAGCTACCCAAAGACTCTTCCCCAGTGAGCTGCAACAAGGAAATTGTTCCCATGGAGGTCAGACGGAATGTTTCAGAGACACTCTCAAAACATCCTTGAAAGCAGTTACCATTAACAACACATGAGAACAAACCTCCATTGATCGAGGTAAATCGCACTACTCTACCCACCACGAAACACCAGTAAGCAAGAGCAGGTCTCCCACATTGCCTATCTGATCTGTCAACGCACATTCCGCACACGCATCGGCTTGATCAGCCACCAGCGTATCCACAAGTCATCTCACTCGCTCAACCCTAATATGACTGAAGTGGTTTTCGTTGACTTGACAGACGACCAATATTTTCTCCCCAGACTGGTGCCTATCTTGTATTATTTCAGCACAATGTAAAACGTACGGTGCGCTCCTGTCTTCTGTTTAAGACCTGCTTATGCTAAATCAAGAACATCCGTTTTATTATCCACTTTGCCTACAGTTTTCTTCGCTTGATTCACAACTCACACTAAGCTTAACTACAGTTGTCATTTGATCTTTCTTCAAAGTTCCCAAACTCTATTCAGAGATTACCACACACACACACACACACACACGCACACAACGTGCGCGCGCGCCATTCCCTGATCTCCTGAGCCTTAACTTCTTGCATTCTAAGGGGGATAGGCCACATCCAGGACATGACTTACTGTCCTTCTGCGATTTTTTTTTCACGTAATGTATACATTCGAACCTACAGGATAGTCACGCACTTGAAAGCCACGCCGCCTTGTATTGGATGCGCTAACCACTTAATTATCGATTACCTGTTGTAAATCAGGAATTTTAACCCTTTGAAGCTTAGTTTTGTTCCTCATTTACCAGATTCAGCTCACACTGGTTCATGTCTTAGAAACAAAGTCTTTAGTTATATTAAAGGTAACATTTTGTCCTCATTGGTTGGTTTCTGTTTGTTGTTTGTTGTTGGTGGTGGTGGTGGTGGTCGTGTTGTTGTTTTTTTTTTTTTTTTTTTTTTTTTTTTTTTTTTTTTTTTTTGCTTGCTTGTTTTTCTGATGAGTTGTCATTTGTGCTCTCGAGGAAAAAAAAAAGATATTGGTTGGCACTTTGGCGGCCTTAGAAAGAGGAAGGAAGTATTTAGAAGGAAAAGAAGAGAAGGAAGTAAAGAAGTATATGAAAGTAGAGTTGAACTCTGTACTCTTTTTGTATTCCTGAATATTGTTGATTCTAGGGGGCAAGCACCATGTACGGGAACCCTGACAGTTCCTTCTTGGCCCTTGATGATCTCCGCTGCAAAGAGATTTTGACTTTGGAGTATTTTGAATAATATGAATCGGGGTCTGTGAACCAGGAGTGACTTGTTTGTGTGGGGCAGGTTCAGCATCTTCTGTGTGACTCAGAAGAATAGAACAAAAAGAAGCGAGATGTGCATACTGAATGTATGAATTGAAAACACCATTTCATATACATTTTAGACGAAATTGTTGAATGATAAAAGAAGTTAGCACAGATAAAAGGAGATAAACTTTTTTTTTTTCAACCGGGCAGAACATTAAATATGGTGTTCTGATCTGGTTTATTGAAAGAAAGGAGTCAGATGCGAGGTTGCATGTAGGGCGCATAATTGTCTTTGCACGTGAGTGTATGTCGAGAGCGTCGTATGACAATTCTTCTTCTTCTTTTTTCTTCTTCTTCTTCTTCTTCTCTTCTTCTTCTTTCTTCTTCTTCTTCTTCATTATTATTATTATTATTATTTATTATTTTTATCATTATCATCATCATTATTGTTTGCTTTTGTTGTTTTGTTGTTGTTGTTGTTGTTATTATTATTATTATTATTATTATTATTATTATTATTATTATTATATTTCTATAACAGCAACAACAACACAACAAACAATAATAATAATAATAATATTATTATTATTTGTTATTATTGTTGTTGTTGTTACAATCATTATTCCTATTATTATTATATTACGTTATTTATTTAAAACAGTCTGTTTACAGAATCTTTTTTTGGCATTTTAATTCCTTAAATATGCTCTTTTCTCTGGATTCATATTGCCCTCTGTATCGTATTAAAACAGTTTTCACTAGCATTACTGCATGCCAATCGTGAGGAGTAAGGCCAACAAGGAAATCGTAATTGAAGAGGGAGAGGCCTCGCGAGATCTGACGTACGCAATACACACTACATGGATTCACACACACACACACACACACACACACACACACACACACACACACACACACCACACACACACACACACACGAGAGAGAGAGAGAGAGAGAGAGAGAGAGAGAGAGAGAGAGAGAGAGAGAGAGAGAGAGAGAGAGAGAGAGAGAATGATCAATATTAATCAACTGGTGTCCAGATAGAAATGGCCACGTCTTTGTGTTGACTTCTATCTTGGCGGACTAAAAAACAAACAAACAAAAACAAACAAACAACAAAAGCAGAGCATCGTGGAAAGTACATTATCGCGTTTGCCTCTTGAAATGTAAAAATGTGCAGGCAGGTTTCAAAACTTTAAGAACTGACCCAACAGATAGGCATATACTCTTTGCACCATTGTAGCAAGAGGATCGGTGGAGAAGTGAAAAATGCAGGCGGAAACAGTGTCAAACTACAGCGTGAAGACACTGTGAAAACCTAGACAGCTGCAACGTATACGTGTTTTTTTTGATATTGTGAACGAGTTGACAAAGCAGAACGAAAATATATCCAGCATCATATAGGAGAAACACATCAACTCTCCTGCACATGAAGAAGAGGAAGAAGAAGAAGAGAGAAGGAAGAAGAAGAAGAAGAAAGAAGAAGAAGAAAGAAGAAGAGGAGGAGG
>JADBJO010008328.1:65000-75000 GCA_016801955.1 Conus betulinus | reverse complement strand
GGATCTCCACAGAAATACTTCATAATGTCTTATGGCAGGAACATCATGCGATCAAGAGCTGCACTATGTCCCGGGAAAACGACACCCCAAGGAACAAACCATACCCCTGTGTCCAGTCCATGATGTATTACAGGGTCAAACATGGCCAGAGGAAGGAGAACTACATATGCAGCTTTGAGGCAGCCGTCAAGACCTTGAAACGACCCATAGTCGTATGGGTGTCATCGTAGCGACAGGACTGAAGATCTGATGCAACTAAAAAGTCAACTGCAGACGCAGAAGCAGACGAAAGACTCGTACATCATTTTTGTGTTATTATCGGTGGTGCAATGATGATTTTGATGTAGTATGACAATATGTGTATTACACGGTTTCTAGTTACGTAATTTAAGTGGATTTTTTACTGTCGAGATGTAGGATGTTTTGAAAAAAATGATACAATGGTGGTCCAGAAGACAAGTGTTTTTTGTCTCTGAGATTTGTTATATGTTCTGTTGAAGGACGAATGCGAACACCTATGCACTGATAGAACATGCACATGCACACACATTACAGCTTTGACACACTTGCTCATTATCATGGATGTCCGTCGCGATCGACGGAGACATCAGTGACTCTTAATGTGTGAGCGCAAGCAAAAGCTGAACACACACATACATCCGCACTCTAGGCATGCGACAGCTGCCAATGGGTCATGTCTCCTCTCTTTGCGGGCTTGGCGCTTCTAGTCCAGTTCCTGTAAATACTTCTCTTTGAAACCGTTTACTCCTTTCAGAACAGCAATTCGCCAGGCATTGCAGTCTGTGGCAAGTGTTTCCCAGCCCTCAAGTCGGATGCCATAGGCCGCCAGTGATACTTTCAAGCAGTCCTTGAAGCGTTTGAGTGGCCCGCCCAGTGTTCCTTGCTCCAGCTGCCAGCTTGGAGAAATTCCATTCTGGAAGTCGCGTGTCGTCCATTCGTACCACATGGCCAAACCACCTCAACTGCGCTTTCATGATCAGCGCCTCGATACTAGGCATACTTGCTTTGCAAAGCACTTCTGTGTAGGAAAACCTATCCTCCCAGGAGATGCCCATGATCTTACGCAGGCAGTGGAGGTGGAACTGATCCAGAGTCTTCAGTCATTTCCTGTACAGTGTCCAGGTCTCACAGCCGTAGAGCAGCGAGGTGAAAACGACTGCTCCGTAGACTGCCATCTTAGCCACTCTCTCACCACACTGTGTTCCAAAGCCTACCGAAGGAAGCTCCTGCTTTTGCCAATCTGTTCGACACTTCTTTATCAATGCCACACGTTGAAGACAGGCAACTCCCAAGTAGGTGAAGCTGTCAACATTTCAGAGTCATGTCCTCGATCACGATCTTTGGTTCTCAAGGAAAGAGCCCGGATGCTGGTCGGAGCATTACTTCTGCGAATGCCAACACCTATGCACTGATAGAACATGCACATGCACACACATTACAGATTTGAGACAGCTGTTCATTAAGTAAGCAGCCTTCCCACTGTTTCCGCTTCTGCCTTTATACTTCATGTCCTTGGTTTTGGGATTGTACACCCACCCATCTCCACACCTATTTTTCAGATTTTCCCATGACAACTACTAGACTTGTACTATACATTGCCATTAGCTGGCGTACCCCCTCCAACCTGTGTTTAGGATGGTGCTGCTCGGTTGTGTATGAGACTGAATCTCCACTGTGTCTGCTTCTAACTACCACTCGCACTGTTTACTGCTTCCATCTCTGATCTCAGATCCAGAGCTGTCTGTTTAATTCTAGCTTTCTTTTTTCACCCTGTGCTCTATTTTGTTTTGCAATCTCCGTTATCGACTATGGCGGTTATTCTGACTTCATGACATTGGCATATCTCCAGCTTTCTAGGTCCTGACACTGGATTTCCGTTGCTGCACAATCAAAGCAGACATAATTCGTAGGAGACTAACGTGGTCTCTGAGAGCGATTTTACACTCTCAGCTTACATTCCGTTCACTGATTGTATGAGTGAGCCTGGGCATACAACTGTTCTGATCGACAAAAAGAGTATACGGTGCTGTGTTCTCGTTTCCTGAGAGCGAGCGAGCAAGCGAGCGAGCGAGAGAGAGAGAGAGAGAGAGAGAGAGAGAGAGAGAGAGAGAGAGAGAGAGAGAGAGAGAGAGAGCGTGTGTGTGTGTGTGTGTGTGTGTGTGTGTGTGTGTGTGTGTGTGTGACCGGAAGATGGGATGGCAGAGAAACAGGCATCCCAGACACGTTCTCAGCACCTTCGTGAAGTGAAGTCTTAGAAACGATCTTGTTAAATGTTACAATGAACATTTATTCCAACACGTTTGGATTCCTGACTTCATGTAGAGACTTGCAAGCTACTGCGTTTCCCATTCAACATTTTATTCAATGCGTTAACACATTGCCATGCAAAGTTCGTCTTTTTAATTGTTAGTCCAAGAAAGTTCATTAACAACGGACTCCACGGTCTGAGGCATTTAACCCTCGCTACAGTTGTGATTGTCAATATCCGCTGTCATCACATATAAAGTTATCGTGTGAGAGCTCCCATTTCAGAAAATTGATTCTTTGACTCTGCAGTTTGTCCCCTTCATAAAGGTCTATATTTGATGGATGTCTCCCGACGCCTCACGTGTTCCTTGATGACTTGCAGCTCCGCGCGTGTCGATCCTCCGCTCCTGTTATGGCGTTCTTATTCTCCACTTCCAGCTCCCTCTGTAGGCCTTCTTCTTCACTTCCTGTTCCCCTCTGTAGGTTTTCTTCTTCCGTCCCTAGCTCCCGACCGGCGATCACACTTAACGTGGTAAAGTTACTGACTAAAATCCGTAATGGCACCACTAGAACGCTGGTGGCAATCCTCGGCAAGATGGTGAATGACTTCCTGAAACATCCTCGGAAGTCTGTGGTAGGTTCCTGTGATGTTCTCAGAACGTGTTAGTTTGCAAGTGGGTTAGATTCACCGAAAGGGGGAGAGAATGATGAATCCATCGGTGCTCAACCAATCATGACTGCAAATCCCAAACGGACTACGAACATGGACCAAATGGAATATCCATGTGTCTGTGGAAAGCATTTCACTACCACCCGTGGCATGAAGATCCACAGAACAAAAGATGGGATGTGTGAAGACTCATCTGAATGAGCAGCAGCGCACTGCATCAGCAGATAAGACGTCGGAAGACCAAGGCCAGGATTTAAACTACACACTGATAGGGAAAAGCACCCTGGAACACAAAACTAGCCACATATGGGGACATTGTGTATGCCACATGTAGAGACGCCTATGGAGCAAAACTACCCAAAGAGAAAACACCTCCAAAGAAATCCAGACGCCAAGAAGAGATGGACAAGATCAGGGTCCAAAAGAAAAACCTCAAGAAGCAAATGAAGACTGCTCTGCCAGCTGAAAAACAAGGCTTGGAAAAACTCTGGGAAGACCTGAAAGCAAAACACAGCGCCCTCAGCAAAGCAGAATCTGCGAGGAAGAGGAAAAGCAAAAAGAAGAAGACACAAGAGCGCGTTTCTTCAGAGACCCCTTCCAGTTTGCCAGAAAACTGTTCGAGCAGCCAAAATCTCTGGGACCCTAAGTGTGGACAAAGGAGTTCTTGAGCAGCATCTGAGAAAAACATACTCTGACTCACAGAGCAAAGCACCACTCGACATTCAAGGTCTGGTGTGGCCACCAACCCTGAGGAACAGTTCAATGACAAGCCTCCAACGTTGGCGGAAATCAAGAAGGTGGTCGACAAAGCCAGAGCCAAATCATCACCAGGGCCAAACGGAATACCTTACCAGCTGTACAAGAAATGTCCCAAGGTGCTGGAGTGGCTCCACAGGCTGCTGCGATCAGCTTGGAGAAACCAGAAGATCAGCGGCCAGTGGATGACGGCAGATGGTGTGTACATCCCCAAAGAGCAAAACTCAAGTGACATCAGCCAGTTCAGGCCAATATCACTACTGAACGTCGAAGGGAAAATCTTCTTCTCTGTCATGGCAGCAAGGCTGACCAAGTACCTCATGGAAAACAAGTACTTGGATGTGTCAGTCCAGAAAGGTGGCATTCCAGGCGTGGCTGGCTGTGTAGAACACGCCACAATGATCTGGGACGCAATCCAAAGAGCAAAAAAACAGAAAAGAGAGACCTGGACGTAGTGTGGCTCGACCTGGCAAACGCATATGGATCTGTACCCCATGAGATGATGATACAGTTGGCTCTTAAGATGTACCATGTGCCAAAGAACATCCGCGACATGCTCAAGAAGTACTTCAATGGCTTCTCAATGCGGTTCTCTACCAAGGAGTACACAACAGATTGGATCAACTTGGAAGTGGGCATTGCAATGGGCTGTGCCATTTCCCAATACTGTGTGTTGGTGTGGAATGGAAGTCATCTTGAAAGCAGCAACAAGCAACGCAAGACAAACAGACCTTGGCGATGGATACAAGATGCCCCCTCTCAAGGCCTTCATGGATGACACTACAGTGATTTCATCCAGAGAAGACGAGACACGTCACGTGCTGGAGAGGCTGGACGACATAGTTGCCTCATCCAGAATGAAGTTCAAGCCAAAGAAATCACGGAGTCTCTCACTGAGGAAAGGAAAAGTGGCGAATCTGTGGTCTTCAGTGTTGCCAACCAGACCATTCCAACAGTAACAGAAGAGCCAGTCAAGAGCCTTGGAAGATGGTATGATGATACGCTGAAAGACACACGAAGAGCAAAAGAAACCAAACAGATGTCGGAAGAAGGCTTGGAGACCATTGACCAGTGTGGGCTCCCTGGCAAATACAAGGTCTGGTGTCTGCAGTTCATGCTGATACCAAAGCTCCTATGGCCTCTGATGATATACGACATCTGCACCAGCATAGCGGAGGCAATGGAATCCAAAATCAACAAGTTCACAAGGAAATGGCTTGGTGTCCCACCCTGTCTGACTGACATAGCGCTATACTGTCGCCAAGCAAAGCTGAAACTACCACTGAAATCCATCCTGGAGGATATAAAGCAGGGAAGATCAGACTTCAAAGCATGCTGGAGGACTCAGGAGACAAGGTGGTTGAAGCAATCAAGCCCCAGCTGAAGACAGGCAGAAAATGGAAAGTTCAAGAGGCGATGGATTCTGCAAAAGAAAGTCTCTCAAGATCAGAGAAATAACAGGACACACACAGACCAACAGACAAGGACTGGGGGTGACCAAAACTGAATGGTGGTCAAAGGCCAAAGGAAAAGCCAAAAGAGACATGATGATTCAGGAGATGAGAAAAGAAGAAGACCACAAAGACTCCAAAAAGCAGTCCAGCAGAGCCAGCAAGGGCAATGGACAACGTGGGAAAATGCACTCCAAAGAAGTCTCACTTGGAATGACATTTGGCACATGGCTCCTCTCAGGATCAGCTTCATTCTCAGATCTGCATATGACCTTCTGCCTTCAAATGCAAACCTGGTCAAGTGGGGAAAAAAACAGACGATCCTTCATGCCCCCTTTGCCATGAAAAACAAACAGTGGAGCATGTCCTAAGCTCATGTAAAGTAGCCCTGGCTCAAGGAAGGTACACATGAGGCACAACCAAGTGCTCAAAGAGATTATACAAGTAGACTGGGCTAGTACCAACACCACAAAAGGGAAAATCAGGACTCCAAAAGCACCTGCAACATTCTTCACGGCAGGAGGCAGCGAATCATGGCCAAGAACAACAGTGCAGAGGGACATCCGGAGTCATCAGAGGGACATCCGGAGTCATGAACCGGGTGTGGCCCAACCCCCCTAGAGTGTCAGGAGATAAGGGCCGAAACACTCGCTTGAAGGGGGCTTCTCTTCTGAGGACTCTCTGCTGCCACGTTCTCCACGAGTTTCTTTCTACTGCAACCCTGATCTGAACGTGGTACTCCTAGACCACAACTATGAAATGACTTCTATTTTGAGGTTACTTCCTCAACTACACAATGTACTACTGGAAGTCTTCAATGTAAAACTTGCAGTAAGTCCTCATGACTTCACTTCTTCCGCTCGAGAATCCCCTCTCATCACGGCTTATCACACACATCCTCTTACTAGTCATAGAAAGCTACAAGTTCTTCAGTGTGCATTACTGGTTTCAACATGAGTTCATCCTCTCCACAGGTAGATTCCCCATATAGTTCAGCCGCTATTTTCTTTCAGAACGTACACAAGTTCATCTAAACAGCTTCTTCAACGGTTCTTTGTCCAAGGTTCGCTTTGCATCATAAGGATATCTATCAAAACTTCGTCATCTGCTGTATGTCAGCTTCTGCGCCTATTCGCTATCTTGGGTCCCGACTGTTGGGGTTGTGTCCAGGCGATTTGTACGGTAGGCCTACGTCACAGCTTAATCTTTACGTTAGACTCAAACACGTCATACGGAGAATGACGCTCGACTTGTTAGGGAAAAAAAATTAGACGTTTCATGTATGTTCGAATATTTCTATTACCAGAGACAGAGACAGAAAAACGTGCACATGATCGATTGACTGCCGTGCTTTCTTTGTAGCTTAGGTAGCTAAACAAACTGGTTAAATCAACAACCAACCATACTGCATGGCTAAAAGTCAAATCTATTTGCATATGTAATGACTTTTCAAAGTGATACAGTTGGGTGGAGTTTAACAAACAAAACAAAGTAGTAAAATGAACATATGAAACACATTAATTAACATCATCAAAACAAGCAAACAAACAAATGAACAAACAAAAAGAAGAAAAGAAAGTATGTACTGTTGCGGAAGAATGCAATATTGGTAAAGTTTCCAATACCGTGCTTCACAATCTTAGACGACAGTAAATACAGTCCACAAAACGTCTTTTGACTTTTTTGTCATTTCCAAATGGTGGGCATTTAGCACAACATGTAAGATGGTTTATGGCAGATATAAAGTTAAAGTTGCAAAAGGTAGTGATTGATCCACATGCACATGTTATCTTGCACTTCAGCTCGAAGAAGTTTCAGTATGAGTCCCTCTTTCCATACTTTATCAAAAGCTTGAGACAAATCGAAGAAAACAGCGAGGGTTTTCCTCTCCTCCCGAAAGGAGTTTTCAATGTCCTGGACTAGGAGGGTGAGTCGGTATTCAATGTTGCGGAAATTCCTACTTTGGCTCTACTATGGGCTTCTACGTTTCATCAGCAGGGGAGCTTTCCATCGTGTCCCTGGCTTGGTTTTTAGTGTCTTGTGCAGGGCGTCAAGCCCAGATGTCTATTTGGGCTTGAAGTTTCTGCACCTGCCCTTGGCGATGGGTGCATGTGCTGCTTCCAGCACTGCCTTGTTGACATTTCTAACATTTTTGTGGACATCGTGGTGTGTGACAAAACTAGTGAGAATGTTCGTCTGTCTGCTTCCTGTCTGAAGATATCCAAGTTTTTGCCTTTCTGTACTTCCAGCTTGCTGGGAGTCTGATGGAGTGGATTTCGTGGTGTTTCTGAACTGTGATGATCACTGGCTTGTGGTCGCTTCCCCCAAGTTGGTTTGCAACATCCCTCTGAGCGATGTGGAAATGTCATCCGTAGCAAACGCATTGTCTGCCAAGCACTCGTGTAGAATGTGGATGGATCGTCGGGTCTGTTGATGAGGATCAGTTGGTTGCTGATGGTCCAGTTTTCAACATCTCCCTTTTTGTTGAGGTGCCGGTAGCCCTAGCTGGGAGAGTGGCTATTGAAGTCGCCTACGATGATCCAGCTGTTAGATTGAACAATGATGGAGTCAAGCGGTATGGGCTTGTCTGGAGGTGAGCAGACATTGAACACTGTCACTGGCATGACTGGGAACACCAACTAGGCTCCCAGAAACACTGCCGAGATCGGCTTGACTGGAGCTTTGGGTCTCCACTGCTAGGATGTTGTTGCACACTAAGGTGATGAGGCCTCCCTTTGTTCTGTTGTCACTGTCTTGCCTGAACACCTCAGAACCCCTTATACAAAGAAGTGGTGGGTATTCTTTAAATTTGTGTCTTGAATAAAGCAGACATCTATTGCATTTTCTCAAAGAAAGTGTTGGGGTTCTACTTTCTTCCTCTGGACACCTTCTGCGTTCCAATGCGCAATCCTTAATGCTATGTCTGTGCATTCCTCACTCTGACCTCTCTGTGTTGACTGTTGAGAATGCGATCCATGGTTGTAAGTGTGGGTGGGCCCCTTTGAGGCTGAGGGCCCGGCATCGTCCCTCCACCCCCACCCCCACCCCCACGCCGGCACGGTCCAGGAAGACGACACCACAATGGTCCAGCGTGATCTGTTTAGCCACGTGTCGCATCGTGCGGGTTCAGCCGGTTGTTTCAAGCCCACGCCTCCTTAGGGGCCACTGAAGCTCTGACTTTGGTGGGTTTGTGCTCTGGTGATGGTTTGCATGTGGCCGTGTTTAGTATTTGAGTTTTCCTTCTTTCCTGCACCTTACTCTGGGTGGAGGGATTGGTTAGCCAAGGGTTCCACCCACGGGTTAGAGGTTATAACGCGCCTCTTGAACACATGATGAGCCTGTCATAGGACACATGATGTATTTCAGTGAGAACAGCAGGGCTACCTGTTGACCAGCCCCCTCCTGATATGAACATCGCTAGTTGGTTCGGAGCTTCTGATTGGTTCATCCAAGCTGGGCTTATTTCATAGCAAGCTTTCATATCTGAAGGCCCTGTTGCCATCTACCACCTGCTACCCAGTCGGTTGGGGATGATCGCCCCACTACTGCATGTAAGTAGTATGTCCCAGCAGACGAATCTAAAACCATAACTAAACAAACAGTAAACAAGTGGGGTAGTTTTTGCTCCCATAAGGAAACCTAACACAGAGTAACTTTTATCCATGACTGGCACAGCCTTTTAAACTTGAATAAAGTCAGACAAATACAAAGACGAACAATCTAATAGTGGGTGGGTGGGTGGGGGGGGGGGGGGGGACAAGCGCAGGCCAACAACTAAATTGTCTTCGTAGTAATGACTTGGCAAAACTTTGAACTTAAGGAGGGGGGGAGGGGGAGCAGGAGGTTGAAGATGTAAAAACTGGGAACATGAAATTAAGAAAATATATTAAGATATGAAAACTCTTCACTGGCTGCATAAGGGAACCATCGCAATCTCTTTTAAAGACAGATATATTTGTATTGCCTGCTCCGAGGCCATTCCTCCGCTGGGTCGGAACTCATCAGGGAGACACGGCTGGCTGTATCTGCGCTCCTGGCGTCAAATAGAGACACACCACAGTCCATAATACTGTGGTGTTCTCACCACCAAGGGTGCAAAAAAGAATCCAGAGGGACATCCGGGGTCATGAACCGGTGTGGCCCAACCCCCCTAGAGTGTCAGGAGATAAGGGCCGAAACACTCGCTTGAAGGGGGCTTCTCTTCTGAGGACTCTCTGCTGCCACGCTCTCCATGAGTTTCTACCGAAGCGGGAGACCATCTCCAATGGGGAGGAAGCTCACTAATATAAAACTCCTATATAAGTTCATATTCTTCATCCCAGACATATTTTACTGTTACCAAATCAAGATTAATGTTAGCATTATTACTTCTGTTTAGGAATGGAAAGGAAATACAAACACAAACAAATAGATGAGTAGTCAGACTTTATTCGCTCTAAAACAGAAAATTCACACGTTACAAACGACACCAGGAAGGTCATTTGAAAATATGAAGTAATGGTTTACTCTGTTTCCAGAGTCAGTTTATGACTGGTATAGCTACCATTTAGGTCGCTCTTACACACATCATGCAGTATGCACAATCCCATTGCAGTGCACGTATTTCAACAACAATGTCTTAAAAGTGACATCAATGTTTCCCTAAAACGAGATCCTATAGTGTAATATACAAAAATGTTGAAGCTAGCATTGGTGCAAATCAACAATTCATTGATCCATAATGTAGTCAGGTATAAATTTTGGTTCCGTCGACCGGCGTTCATTTCTGGCAAAAACAGCCAACTAATTCGAGTCACAGCAAAGGGAGAGACACAGACAATGAACAGGATGGAAGTACCACCCAGCATCTTGGTGA
>JADBJO010008328.1:50000-60000 GCA_016801955.1 Conus betulinus | reverse complement strand
ATAGCCGTTACTAACGGCTTTGACGGCCTGTAACGGTTTTTTCTTCATTATGGAATATCTCAGAAAGTACTTGGCCGATCTTTCTGAGCATCTGTAGGTATGTTCATTATGGGTCACGAATAATACCCGATGTTTTAGCTTACCGTTATAGCCCTTACTAATGGCTGTAATGGCCTGTAAGAGTTTTTTCTTCTTTATTGAAAATCTCTGAAAGTACTTGGCCGATATTTGTGAAAATAGCAGGCATTTTCATTATGGGTCACAGATGACGCCTAATGTTTTAGTTTATCACGTTATAGCTGTTACTAACGGCTGTAGCGGCCTGTAACGGTTTTTCGTCTTTATGGACTATCTCAGAAAGTACATGGCCAATCTTTCTGAAAATTTGTAGATATGTTCATTATGGGTCACGAATGTTTTAATTTACCGTTATACCCTTTACTAACGGCTGTAACGGCTTGTCATGGTGTTTCTTCTTTATGGAATATCTCCGAAAATACTTGGTCTATCTTTGTGAAAATTTGTAGGTATGTTCACTATGGGTAATCGATGATGTCCGATGTTTTAGTTTACCGTTATAGCCGTTACTAACAGCTACGCCGGCCCATAACAGTTTTTTCTTCTTTATGGAATATCTCCGAAAACACTTTGTCAATCTTTCCAAAACTTTGTAGGTATGTTCATTATGGGCCACGGATGGTACCCGGTGTTTTACTTTAACCCGTTATAGCCATTACTAACGGCTGTAACGGCCTGTAACGGTTTTTCTTCTTTACGGAATATCTCAGAAAGTACTTGGCCGAACTTTGTGAAAATTAGCAGGTATGTTCATTATGGGTCACGGATGATGGCCGATGTTTTAGTTTATCACGTTATAGCTGTTACTAACGGCCGTAACGGCCTGTGACGGTTTTCCTTCTTAATGGAATATCTCAAAAAGTACTTGGCCGATCTTTCTGAAAATTTGTAGGTGTGTTCATATGGGTCACGAATAATGCTCGATTTTTTTTTTAGTTTACCGCTATATCCGTCACTAAAGGCTGTAACTGCTTGTAACGGTTTTTTCTTCTTTATGGAATATCCCCGAAATTACTTGGCCGATCTTTGTGCACATTAGCAGGTATGTTCATTATCGGTCACGGACGATGCCCGATGTTGTAGTTTACCCTGTATTTGCGTTTACTAACGGCTATAACGGCCTGCAACGGTTTTCCTGCTTTATGGAATATCTCAATACTTGGCTGATCTTTCTGAAAATTTGCAGGTGTGTTTATTATGGTCACTAATAATGCCCGATGTTTTAGTTTAGCGTTATATCCGTTACTAACGGCTGTAACAGCCTGTAACGGTTTCGTCTTCTTTATGGAACATCTCCGAGAGTACTTGGCCGATCTTTGTGAAAATTAGCAGGTATGTTCATTATGGGTCACGGATGATGCCCGATGTTTTGATTATGGTCGGCAAATCGCCTACGAGAGGGAAACTCGGACAAGAAAACCAACACCGAAGATGGATGTACTACTAGGCCCTTGGAGCGTAACAGCAGTACAACGCATCTACGTCATGGATGGACAACCTCATAGATTTTCGATATGGTGCTCTACCAGATGAGTCCCGCTGGGCTGGTAGAGTGCCGGGCCCTGTGCCGCAAAAGGGCCCATCCCAAGCGACTGGTGGTCACCCCGTCTCGGTAAGAGGAACCAGGCATCAGAGGCAGAGGGAAAATGCTACTGGCCCGAAAAAGCATCTGACCCTGGAGAAACCCCTACACCACTCAACAATCTCCAGTGGAATGCAGAGGGTATATACCACTAAAAGATCCCACTTACTGAGAGAATGTAGACAAAATACAATCATGTGGGCTTGTACCCAAGAGACACACCTGAAACTCAACCACAGGTTCGGAGTCATAGGTTACCAAACCTTCAAGATGGACAGAGAAAGAAGACCGAAAGGAGGAGTGCAGATACTCGTCAAGAACAGTATTCCAGCCTCGGAATTTACAGTGGACACAAATCAGGAAGCTGAAATCCACGAAATCAAGATCACAGTGGACAAGGCCGTCATCACCATCTTCAACGTGTACTGCCCACAAGACAAAGAGTTCTCTCTACAGAAAATGGACATACCATCAGAGAACTGCATAATAGTAGGTGATTTCAACCGCCACTCAACTGTTGGGGTTACAGTGAGAATGACCGAAGAGGAGACGAAATGGAGGACTGGCAGATAAAGAGATACCTGCTTCTGCTGAATGATCCAGAAGACCCACCAACCTTCTTCTCTCTCGCCGATGGCTCACCACGACCACCCCAGATCTTGCCTTTGTCACTGACGACCTCCCCCCCCCCCCCCCAAAAAAAAAAAAAAAAAAAAAAAAAAAAAAAAACCTGCAGGAAGGTATAGAGCCAATGGCAGACAGCGACCACAGACCAGTACTATTGGCCATCAAATTTGCAGTACACACCAAGCAATGCCAAGTCCTTTCCCAGATGGAATTACAAGAAGGCGGATTGGGAGTTGTTCGCGGGCCTCTCTGACGAGTATTGTAAGACCATTAAAGTGGACGATTACAACATCAACAGAGCCACCCAAAACTTCAACCAAGCCATGCTGAAAGTAGACTCAGAGACAATTCCACGTGGCGCTCGCAAGAACTACAGGCCATGTTTGACAGAAGAGCTGCAAGAGCTTGAAGATGAAGTGGCAAGGACTAGAGAGGAGGTGGAAAACAACCCAACACAAGAAAACAACATCACATCAAAGCCTGCACTGCCAAAATACAGAAAGGCCTAAATCCAAGCTGCAAGAACAAGCTGGATGGAGAGAAAACAGAAAAGCTGAACCTTGACAGAGATGGCAACAACCTTTGAAAACTGACCAAAGGCATGAATAATCAAGAGACAAGGTCAGTGCCTGTCACGCTTCAAAAAGATCAGGAGATTGTGACAGAGGGAGAGGCAGCAAACTGCTTAATAGACAGCTATGAGCAGACCAGCAACATCTCTGTGACAGAGAACAGAAAACATCAAGTCCATGATGAAATGAAGAATCATCAGCATGACCAAGACCAACCTGATTACATGGACAAGCCTTTCAAACTGAAAGAATTAGAAGAAGCCGCAAAGTCTTTACAGGTCAAAAAATTTCCAGGTCCTTACAAAGTCAGGTATCCTTGACCATGACCCCAAAGTGATACCCCAGTGTCTTGTCGTCCCTACCTGGAGCGAAGGAACCCCCCACCCTCTCATCCAGTGCAGCATCCCTGGTGTTGGCCCACACGATCCCCAAACCAGCTCTGAAAGAAAGTCTCTCACCCTTGAACACTTCCATACCCAGTTCCCCAATGAATCCTGGACTCATGTCTATACTGACGGCTCTGCAGCAGATGCCATTTGAAATGGAGGGGCAGGAGTATACGTCCAATATCCAGGAGGCGGAAAAGAAAATATCTGCCTCGCTACCGGCCTGTACTCCACAAATTACAGAGCTGAAGCACAAGCCCTGAAAACAGCGGCAGCTCACATCGAGGTCAGCCCCAACGCCAGCCACAACGTTGTCTTCCTGACCGACGCCCTGTCCATCTTGCAGGCCCTTCAGTCCAACAGAGATCCAGAGCTCGGCGATCTGTCCTCATCTCTCGCCTTCCTCTGTGTACAAGTCACACAGTCACCCCAGAAGTGGATTCCCTCCCACTGCAACGTGCTCGGCAATGAGACTGTTGACTCCCTGGCAAAGAGAGGGCACTACAAGGAGCAGATGGACAGATCTACCAGCTACCCCGAATCCAGGACCATCATCAAGGCAAAGCTGCAGAACAAGTGGAAGCAGCAGCATCCACGCCACAACAGAGCAGACCCGTACTGCATGCTGACTCGACGAGAGCAGGTAGTCATCTTCAGGCTCAGGACAGGCCACAACCCGCCTGAAACACCACCTGTTCGTTAAACTCCGCATCGACAACACAGAACAGTGCCCCTGCAGAACAGGCAGCCAGACAACAGAATATCTGCTGCAGTCCTGCCCGCTCCACCAAGCGCTTCGAGAGAAAACCTGGCCTGACCCAATACCAGTGGCCCTGAAGCTCTACGGAGGACTGAAGGACCTGCAACGTACTGCCACCTTTGTCGAGGAGACGGGGGATCCATCTAAAGAAATGACGAGCGAGACAACAAGACAACAATTATGGGTCACGGATGATACCCGATGTTTTACTTCACCCCGTTATAGCCTTTGCGAGCGGCTGTAACGGCCTTTAACGGTTTTTCCTTCTTTATGGAATATCTCAGAAGTACTTGGCCGATCTTTCTGAAAATTTGTAGGAATGTTCACTATGGGTTACAAGTAATGCTCGATATTTTAGTTTACCCCGTTATAGCTATTACTAACGGCTGTAACGGCCTGTAACGGTTTTTTCTCTCTTTATGGAATATCTCCGAAAGTATTGGGCCGATCGTTCTGAAAATTTGTAGGTATGTTCATTATGGGTCACGAATAATGCCCGATGCTTTAGTTTACCGTTATATCTGTCACTAACGGCTGTAACGGCCTGTAACGGTATTTCTTCTTTATGGAATATCTCCGAAAGTACTTGGCCGACCTTTGTGAAAATTAGCAGGTATGTTCGTTATGGGTCACGGATGATGTCCGATGTTTTAGTTTACCCCGTTATAGCCGTTACTAACGGCTGTAACTTTCTGTAACGGGTTTTCCTTCTTATGGAATATCTCCAAAGAGTACTTGGCCGATCTTTGTGAAAATTAGCATGTATGTTAATTATGGGTCACGAATAATGCCCGATGTTTTAGTTTACCATTATAGCCCTTACTAACGGCTGTAATGGCCTGCAACGGTTTTTCCTCTTTATGGATTATCTAAGAGAGTATTTGGCCGATCTTTGTGAAAACTAGCAGTATGTGGTTCATTATGGGTCACGGGTGATGCCCGATGTTTTAGTTTACCCCCGTTATAGCCGTTACTAACGGCTGTAACGGCCTGTAACGGTTTTCCTTCTTTTTGGAATGTCTCCGAAAGTACGTGGCCGATCTTTCTGAAAATATTTGTCGGTATTGTGGGTCACGGATGCTGCCCGATGTTTTATTTTACCGTTATAGCCGTTAGTAACGGCTATAACGGCCCCCAACGGTTTTCCTTCTTCATGGAATATCTCACAAAGTACGAGGCCGATATTTCTGAAAATTTTTAGGTATGTTCATTATGGGTCACGAATGATGTCCGATGTTCAAGTTAACCGTTATAGCCGTTACTAACGGCCCATGGTGGTTTTTTTTTCTTTATGGAAAATCTCAGAAAGTTCTTGGCAGATCTTTCTGAAAATTTGTAAGTATGTTCATTATAGGTCACAGACGATGGCTGGTGTTTACCAGAATAGCCATTACTAACTGTTACACCAGCCCAAGACGATTTTTCCTCTTTATGGAATATATATCACGCGTATTCTGGATGTACTAGGAGTACGTTTATATGCTTTGCATCTTTTTTTTTTTCTAATCCCATAATGTCCACCGATTTGCAGACTACGAAAAACCAGTTGAGTTTGTACAAAACATAATTTAATGACCTGTGGCGTTCGTTGTTTGAGGCATATGATCTCCTCTGGATCTGTCTATTACGTCTGCTAATTCGTTGCTGTACAAATCACGTTGCATCCAGCACAAACTACTATATGTACCATGGTTTCATATGTATGAATCACATTTTTTTTAGTGGTCGTCACAGTCTTTGTAGTTGAATGAAACAGTTGGTGATCAACATGGATGCAAATTCAAGACAAGTACAAGGGGATCTGATGATGTAAAGCGTGCCCACCTGATCTCTTGAAACTGCAGCGAGTATGTCACTATAAAGTGACTACAATCTCTTCGACGACATGGTTTGTTAATCTTCATGATTTGTTTATCTTCAGCACACAGATATCAGAAGGTGTACTTTATTTGTAATTATAATGGTAATCTATTTGTAGAGATTTGAAAATGGTTTTTGTTATAATTATGTCACCTTAAATCAGATGTCAATAATGTCTTCCTGTCTTTGTTTATACCTGTATAGATGATGACAGATTCAGCATTTTACACATGATGACTTTTCAGCTACTTCATTTGAACGGGTTTGAAATTATACAGATGCATCATCTTCATAAATTTGCGATTTAAGTTTGAATTGAATAGGTTTTGGTTTAGGGAAAAAAAAAAACACACGTCAGATTTCGTGTTATTTCGTAACTTAACAAACATTTCAAATTGAGATAGTTGCAAGAGAAGGCAAATTTTCTCCACAGGTAAACAAAAAACATAACTGGAGGGAGAGCTAACTTACTCACGTCGGCTCTGCAACTAAGCCATTATTGTCGTCAGTAGGAGGCTTACCATGTGGTGTCCTGTGTATGTTGGATCAGAACAGCACGACTTAATACCACCAGGTGACTCGGTGCTAGTGCAGTATATCCTTTGGTGGGTTGCCTCCTGATAGCTTGATGTTGACTGCTCCCTGTGGATTGCCAGTTTGGGGTTGTGGCGGGCCAGGCTGCAGCAGCAGTAACAGAATGAGCATCTTGGTTGTAACCCCACTGCAGTGACACAGAAGATGTAACAGCGAAAAAAAAAGTGTGCTTAAATAGTTTTCAATGGTAAACAAGGAAAACAATAAGCGAAATAAACCAAAAATAAATAGCCGAGTACAGCTCACACTTCTTCAGGCCAGCAAACAAACAAACATGATGAGAAGACATTGAACACTGTCACTGGCATGACTGGCGACACCAACTAGGCTCCCAGAAACTCTGTGTCGAGATCGGCTTGACCAGAGCATTGGGTCTCTACTGCTGGGATGTTGTTGCACACTAAGGTGATGAGGCCTCCCTTTGTTCTGTTGTCTCTGTCTTGCCTGAACACCTCAGAAACCCTTATACAAAAAAGTGCAGGGTGTTCTTTAAATTTGTCTCTTGAATAAAGCAGACATCTATTGCATTTTCTCAAGTAAAGGGTTGGCGTTCTACTTTCTTCCTCTGGACACCTTCTGCGTCCCAATGCGCAATCCTTAATGCTATGTCTGTGCATTCCTCACTCTGAGCTCTCTGTGTTGACTGTTGAGAATGCGATCCATGGTTGTAAGTGTGGGTGGGGCCCCTTTGAGGCTGAGGGCCCGCTATCGTCCCTCCACCCCCCCCCCACCCCACCCCCACGCTGGCCACGGTCCCGGAAGACGACACCACAACGGGTCAGCGTGATCTGCTTAGCCATGTATCGCGTTGTGTGGGTTCAGCATGTTGTTTCAAGTCCACGCCCACCTAGTGGCCACTGAAGCTCTGACTTTGGTGGGTTTGTGCTCTGGTGACGGATTGTACTTGGCCAGGTTTAGTATTTGAGTTTTTCCTCTTTCCTGCACCCTGCTCTGGGTGGAGGGATTGATTAGCCAGGAGTTCCACCCTAGGGCTAGAAGTTATAACGCACCTCTTTACCACATGATGAGCCCGTCATAGGACACATAATTTATTTCAGTGAGGACAGCAGGGCCACCTGTTGACTAGCCCCCTCCTGATGGGAACATCGTTCGGGGCTGCTGATTGGTTCAGGGAAGCTGGCTTTTTCACAGCTAACCTTCGTATCTGAAGGCCGCTACCTGCTACCCACTCGGTTAAGGATGATCGGCTCACAGCAGCCTTGATTAACCTCATAACGTTGCGTCATATTGAAAAATCCGCTGAACTTGTGTGTAAAACAATTCAAGCACAGAATGAAGAAGTTGCAGGATCTCTGAATGCAAGAACATCACTAAGTTCGGAGGGGTGGGGTGGGGGGGGGGGGAGGTGGAGGGGGGTATTCCCAAATACATATACACAATGACAACAGATATTACAGAGCCATCATAAAAGCCATCGTTCTCTCAAACTTAAATAACCACCCTTTCGACACATTATGACATTACTTTCATTCATGTTAACTTGTAACTGATGTGAAGCAGATGCTTTTTTGTACATTGTGTAGCTCTGTTGGTAGTCCTGTTATAGTCTTAGGTTGTAAGGTTACATCATAAGCTAATAAAAAGAATAATTCAAACGGCCCTCGAGACAGCATAGCGCGCCATGT
The DNA here is from genome assembly GCA_016801955.1 of Conus betulinus. Lineage (NCBI taxonomy): Eukaryota > Metazoa > Mollusca > Gastropoda > Neogastropoda > Conidae > Conus > Conus betulinus. The sequence goes on along the minus strand of JADBJO010008328.1, from coordinate 51,895 downwards.
CTTCCATTGTTGATCATTCAGTGGATACCTCATTAATAAAGCAGAGAAAATAATATTGGACTGCATGCATCGTCCTGTCTTAATCCAGTTGCACATTCAATGCAGTCTGTTAATTTAACTCCACATCGAACCCTTGCTGTCACTGCAACATATATACTTCAAAACATCTGTACAATGTCCCTTTAATGCCAGGTTTAAACAATATTGACCAGAGAAGGCGTCTATTGATGGAATCAAACGCTTTTTTTTTTTTTTCAAAATCTATAAATGCTACACACACATGCGCGATTGTAAGTAAAAAAAAATGTACCAAAGCTAAAAAGAAAAACATGTGGTCAACAGGTGAATATTCTTTCTTAAAACCAGCCTGATCCAATTGGTTGTTGATAATCGTGTTCAAAAAGTTTACTGCTAGTTTTGCAAAGATGAATTCATCTATAGATGTTAGGGTTATTTAAGCTTCCTTTTTAAAAGATAGGCAAAGGGATAGACTCGGTCCAACGTCAAATGAGCCGCTCACTATCGAACAACTTTTCGAAATATTTAACAACATACAAAACTACCTCTTCACTTGAGTATTAAAACAATTCGCCTATTATACCAGCAAGTCCAGCTGCTTTTCAGTTTTTTACGTTTTCTTACAGCTAGCAACACTCCATCTTTAGAAATCGGGCAGTTTTATACTGTTGTCTACATTTTTTTTTTCTCCAGAAACGTCATTTGGAATATCATTTGTATCTGTTTGTAGCAAAAATTGAAAATGTTGGAACCATGTGTCAGCACATACAGTGTTCCTTACCTGTTTACTGTCAAAAATAGTATTACGAACTAAATCCTAAAACTATTTGTGACATGTTATTGACATCACTAGTTCATCTAATAACAATTTCTTACACTCCTGCTTTTCTTCAGTGAATTGTTACGCTCACGACTTGAAATTACATATTCTTTGATACCTCCAGGATGTTGTGAACGATGGGTAGCTCTCAATATAGCCTGACATTTTCTTGGTCGCTGTACACTTCAAATCAAACCAATCGCAACGTGCTTTTGTTCTATCGGGGAATATTTTCATTTTCGTGCAATCAGCACTTTCCTTATGACAATAGTTATACACATTAACATCCATGTCGAATAAATCCATTGCAATACTTTTTTTTTTTGCGTGCATTTCATCATTACAAAGGGTATCTCTCTCTATATATAAAAGTTCATATTCTTCATCCCAGACATATTTTACTGTTACTATAAATCGAGATTTGCTGTTATCAATATACTTCTATTTTGACATGGGAAGGAAATACGAACACAAATAGATAAGTACTCAGACTTTATCGCTCTAGAACAGTAAATCTCACACGCTATAAACAACACCAAGAAGGTCATTTGAAAAAACAAAACAACGAAGTAATCGTGTACACTGTTTCCAGAGTCAGTTATGACTGGTATAGCTACCATTGAGGTCGCCCTTACACACATCATTCAGTATGCACACAATCCCATTGCAGTGCACATATTCAAAAAACAATGTCTTAAAAGTGACATCAATGTTTCCCTAAAACGAGATCCCATAGCGTAATATACAAAAATGTTGACGCTAGCGTTGATGCAACTCAACAATTCATTGATCCATAATGTAGTCAGGTACAAATTATGATTCCGTCGACCGGCGTTCATTTCTGGCAAAAAAGCAGCCAACTAATTCGAGTCACAGCAAAGGGGAAGACACAGACAATGAACAGAATGGAAGTACCAACCAGCATCTTGGTGAGGGCCACTTCACGGGGCGAAAGTGAGGAGGATGTCCCAGCACGCCATGTCACAATCTGACGAAGTTTAATTATAGTGATTATCGTTGCTGCTAATGTCAGCACCATCACACTTCCAGGCAGACC
>JADBJO010008328.1:40000-45000 GCA_016801955.1 Conus betulinus | reverse complement strand
ACTACGTACAGACTTCAACATAAGTTAAGGACCACACCGCAGTATGCCTTAGGTGCTTTCAAAAATCAAATATCAAATAAAGGTTAGTAATTGCCAAGGTTTCTGAACGCAACAGTCGTCAGGCCTTCTCAATAATAAATACTGCCAAGCATGCAACAGCTGCACAGACTCTCCTTGAGCGTGCAGAAAAGTGCTCTTGTTTGGCAACCAACAAACTGTTTGTCAGCAATCTGTGCACACTGACTCGAACTGTCTACAGGTGAAAATCCTGATGCACGTGACAGCATGAAGGTATGGGAGTGCGTTGTGCTCACCACAATGGCCGTAAAAGCCGTCGAATACCCGTTCTGAAGCACAACACCAACATGCCAGCGAGACGAAAGTTGAGAAATTTGCCAGCGAGACGAAAGTCGTGCCCGAGCTATCGCCTGGCTGCAGGACGGAGTAGGCGTCCGAGAGGTGGCCAGAAGGCTGCAAGGTCACAGTCGGTCATTATCCGTTTGAGACAGCGCCATCAAACCACAGGCACCGTCCAGGAACGGCCACGCCCAGGGCGTCCCAAGAAAATCACAACGTGAGGGACCGGTACCTCTGCAGACAGGCCCTTCGGGAGAGGACAACCACCGCCAATGCCTCGAGTCAGCAACTGCATGCTTCCACAACACACAGCAGTAAGCGGGCAGACCACTCGGCGTCGCCTACATGCCGCCGCCTTGCGTTCCAGGTGTCCGGTGAAGAAGCCCATGCTGACTGCAGGTCACAGGGCACGCCGACTTGCTTGGTGCCAGGACCATTTGAGGTGGAATCGGGCTCATTGGGGCCATGTCCTGTTCACCGACGAATCGCGCTTCATGGTGAGCCCCAAAGACGGCTGCATCAGGTTTGTGGGCGGCGCCCACAGGAGCAGCTGCAAGATGATGCTATCCAGGAGGCGGCTGCTTTTGGGAGGTGGCTCCATTATGGTTTGGGGAGGCATCAGCCGACACTACAGGACTCCTCCCTACCATGTGGAGGGCATGCTCAATGGGCAGCGCTACCTGCAGAGATCTTACAGCCCTCTGGTCACAGCGACCCTCCAGCAGATCGAACCCCAAGCTGTCCTCCAGGATGACAACGCCACACCACCACACCGCTGCAGGGCTGTCAACACTTTCATTCAGGAAGCTGGGATCACCAGGATGGCATGGCCTGCGAACAGTCCAGATCTCAATCCAATCGAGAACATCTGGGGAGAACTTGGCCGGCGAGTCCATGCAAACCGCCCACGTCCAGCTAATCGGGAACAGCTGCTGCACGTCCTGCGACAGGAGTGTGAAAACATCCCCCAGGCCGTCATCGCAAACACCATCAACTCCATGAGGCAGCGCTGTCTCGATTTGTGTTGCTGCGCGGGGTGGACACATCCGTTTTTGAACAGATTAAAGAAACATGTTTGTGGATTTTCTTTTTCCAGGGTGGGTCTCTTTACATTGCTTTATCATTGCAAAAACATTACGCAATCCAAATGAAATTGCTTTAATTTGATTCACAAGGGTTGCAATTAAATATATCTGTACACATGAAACATTTTTGGTTTCGCGCGTGTTGCATTTGTCAGACAGATCTATGAATATTATGTCGACTGTGTGTGTGGGTGATGCTTCAGCGTCAAATCGTTGGAGACTTGCTGCTGCAGTAATCAGCATTCTTTAAAAATAGTAGGTGATTCTTTGCCAGACTGCGGACATTTGACTGTGGCTCCATGGCGTGTTTCTTCAGTGTTATACATACTTTAACTAAGCGGGTCCCTGATGTGAGGGTTATCTGCGATACATGTCAGGCTTCTCTTGTTAAATAAGCAGTTCTGACCAAATGGTTATGTTCCTTGCATGATGGGGTGGGATAACAGTGGCACCTTTATCTGTACTGAAATACTTCATGCGTCCTATGACAGGAGCATCAAGTGATCAAGAGCTGCAATGTGTCACGGGGAAGGACACCCCAAGGAACAACTATACCCCTGTGTCCAGTCCATGATGTACTACAGGGTCAAACCTGGCCATAGGGAGCAGAACTACAGATGCAGCGTTGGGCCAGCTGTCAAGACCTTGAAAAGACTGTGGGTTTCATTGTGGCGACAGGACTGAAGATCTGACGCAACCCAAAAAGTCAACGGCAGGAGCAGAAGCAGACGAAAGACTCGTACATCATTTTATGTTATTCTCGGTGGTGCAGTGAGTGATGATTTTGAACTAGGATGACAATACTGTGTATTACACGATTTCTAGTTACGTTATTTGAGTGATTTTTTTTTTAATGTCGAGATGTGAGATGCTTTGAAAACTAATTGATTTAATGGTGGACTCTAAGACAAATGTTTTGTCTCTAGTAATCCTAAAACATCCTAGAACATATTAGGTTCTGTTGAAGGACGAATGCGAAACCTATGTACTGATAGAACATGCACATGCACACACATACAGATTTGATACAGCTGCTCATTATCATGGATGTGTGTCGTAGTCGACGGAGACATCAGTGACTCTGCATGTGTGAGCGCCTCGATACCAGGCATCTTTGCTCTGCGAAGCACTTCTGTGTTGGAAAGCCTGACCTCCCAGGAGATGCCCATGATCTTATGCAGGCAGCAGAGGTGGAACTGATCCAGAGTCTTCAGTTGTTTCTTGTAGAGAAGTCCAGGTCTCGCAGCTGTAGAGCAGGGAGGTGACGACAACTGCTCTATAGACTGCCAGCTTGGTACTTAAGAGTTATGCCACGCTCTCCCCACACTGTGTTCCAAAGCCTGCCGAATATAGCTCCGGCTTTTTTCCAATTTGTTTGACACTTCTTTATCCATGCCACACGTTGAAGACAGGCAGCTCCCCAAGTAGGTGAAACTGTCGACATTGTTCAGGGTCGTGTCCTCGGTCACGATCTTTGGTTCTGGAGGAGAGGGCCGGTTGATGGTTGGAGCATTACTTCTGCGAACGCGAACACATATGCACTGATAAAACATGCACATGCTCACACATTACAGATTAAGACAGATGCTCAATAAATAAGCAGTCTTCCCGCTGTTTACGCTTATGGTTTTATATTTCATGTGCTTCGTTTTGGATTGTACACCTACCCACCCCACACCTATTTTTCAGATTTTTCCGTGACAACTACTAGACTTGTAGATTGTATACCTACCCATCCCCACACCTATTTTTTTTCAGGTTTTTCCGTGACAACTACCGGACTTGTACTACATATTGCCATTAGCTTTTGTACCCCCTCCACCCTGTGTTCAGTATGGTGCTGTTCGATTGTGTATGAGACTGAACATCCACTGTGTCTGCTTCTACCACTCGCACTGTTTACTGCTCCCATCTCTGATCCCAGGTCCAGAGCTGTCTGTTAAATTCCAACTTTCTTTTGTCGCCTCGTGCTCTGTTTTATTTTGTAAATTCCGTTATCCACGATGGCGATTATTCTGACTTAGTGACATTGGCCTATCTCCAGCTTTTAGGTCCTGGCACTGGATTTCCGTCGGCGCACAGTCAAAGCTGACGTAACACCTAGGAGCCTATCATGGTCTCAGAGAGCGGTTTTAGATCCTCAGCTTAGATTACGTTCACTGCTTGTATGAGTAAACTTGGAAATTCAATCTGTTCTGATCGACACAGAAAAGAGTATTAGGTGTGCATGTTCTCATTTCCTGTGTTTTCCAAGCTGTTTTCAAATCTCTCTCTCTCGCACAATGCTACAGTCTGACTGACACAAAAGTTTACAAGGTTTTATCAAAGATCGTTCCTTTGTTTGAAAGCAAATCGGAACAGACAGCTTCACGGGAACTGCATCATGTAATGTACACATGTAGTCAAAAATATCATTCAGCACAATTGATCAGTTGTTATGTTTTTCGATTTATCTTTAAGCGCTACACGTCATCCAGTTAGGCCATATTTTTGTTTTGCTTTCGTTTGTTTTGTTTCTTTTCTGCTTTTGACTTATATAATTTGATCTCTCTCTCATCCCCCTTAGTGGATTCTCTCCATTTTTTCTTTAATTACACTAGGTAATCTCTCTCTCTCTCTCTCTTCTGTCTCTCTCTCTCTCTCTCTCTCTCTCTCTCTCTCTCTCTCTCTCTCTCTCTCTCTCTCTCTCTCTCTCTCATGATGACATCTCAATAAACAGGCCATTTCAAAATGTGTTCAATCACCAATTTGTGTGACGGGACATTTAACTAGATTCCATCCACCCACCCTCCTTCATTAATACTCTTTTCCAACAGCAAACAGAAAAAGCAACTGTATCCTATTATTCATTTGATATAGTACAGTTGTTTTTCTTTGTATGCTATTGCACAGGTCTAGTTCAAGGGACACGTTTCTCTTCACTGATGAGACAGGCTCATAACAAGTGTCTTCTTTTTTTGTGTGTCCAGAAGTACTGCCCAGTGTTTCTGGTTTCAGCCATGAAGTTTAGTCCCACCATGTCAGTTTGAGTGGCAGTATATCAACATTTGTTTACTCAGTCTGTGCCACATGCTCTTTCCCATGCCATTCAACAACATAGAATTATCCAGTCTGTATGGTTTCCAGACTAAGAGAAGCGCAGCTGAAACTGCAAAACAGTCCCATCTTGTCTTGGCCTAAAAAAAGGTGGGCATTCAGAGTCTGAAGCAAACTCACTCTCCACCCTCACCGACACTCACTTCCTGCTTGAATCTGTCATGAGCAGCATTGGGGCAAAGTGATTTGAGGTCCAGGGATTAGGGAACATGTCATCCCTATTGCTGGTCCAGAGCATGTGGACAGGAGTCCTTGACGTTGGCTGAACAGGAAGTGAGGGTTCTGTTGTTCATGTGTTGAACAATCTTCTAGCCCATCTGAGGATAGACAGAGCACACTGGGCTTGCTAAAACATTGGCAGCAGAGCAAACTGCCAGGTTTCCATGAATACCTTTTTCCCTTGTGACCTGGAGTATTTCAGCTCTAAGAATGACCTCAATTTCATGCACAGAAACTGTGTCA
>JADBJO010008328.1:32500-35000 GCA_016801955.1 Conus betulinus | reverse complement strand
TATTTCATCAGTTTTTGAAAAAAAAATCTCCCGTACAAATACGTTAACACATGGTACGGAAACTGTTTATGGTACCTGGCCAAAACGGCTGTTGAAGCACAAATGGTGTGAATCGTACGCTGATATGAAGTGAAATGCTATGAATTTGTGTTAAATGTGATGTTTTTGCAAGGAGAAAAAAAATAAAAAAATTGATTAAAAAAAAAGGAAAATATGTACTGTTGCGGAAGAATGCAGTGCTGGCAGTAGTAGTTTTCAATGCCGTACTTCACATTCTCAGACGACAGTAGTAGATACGTCCACAAAACCGTCTTTTGACTTTTTTTTTTTTTTTTTTTTTTTTTTTTTTGTCATTTCTGAAATGGTGGACATTTAGCACAACAAGCATGTCAGATGGTTTATGGCAGATCCAAAGTTAAAGTTCCAAATAGTTATCAATATCTAGGGATGTTTCTCACCACGAAATTAAAATTGAACAGAAGCTGGTTGTAAATGAGTGAGAAGGGAAAGACAGGGGCTGTTGAGACACTGAAAACAATTAAAAGAATGAACTCAGTGATGGGGCGTTGTTTTGGATTGTTTGACACTCAGATGCAATCAGTTCTGATAATATGTATCAGAGGTGTGGGGTCTGTTGAACAACGCCTACATGGAGAGAGTTCACACTTATGCCGTAAAGCATATTACAGGGTTTATGGTAAGAGTGGACGATACCCTCTGTTTATACGAATTTCTGTCAAATCAATCGAATACTGATTAAGATTAGTTCATCTACCTACAGCTAGAGTCTGCAGTCAAACGTATATAATGGTTTTGTTACAACACCAAAATTTAACTGGATCTCTTGCGTAAAGAAAATAGTGACAGAGACGGTTTTGGTATTGTTTGGCTTTGTCAGAGAGAAGGCAATAATACACAATTGATGTATGAATTCAATTATCGTTTAATTTGTTCTTACAGACAATACTGGCATTCCACTTTGGATAGAAACGTCGAATATGATGATTGGTTTCTCTCGTGAAAAAAAAATAATTTAGAGATAAGAATATAGGTTTCTTGATTCTGGATTCGACATTAGAAAAGTAGTGAGACTCAGAATCAAACACTTACTTTGAGAACATTTCGACAGGGTCGCCCTGTCTTCTTCAGCTCACTGTTGCTGTTGTGGCAACGAGACCTGGTGGGGCGACTGTTGTGTGGGGTGAACGATTGTTAGGATCTGATGGTAGATGCAGAGAGGGGAGGGGGGGGGGGGGGGGTCAAAGCCTTGATCTCTGTTCAGGGTGGGGCGTCTGGTCTTGATTTCGATGGCTTCTTTAACTTTTCTTTTTGTTAGGAAGGGCTCTGTAAATAAGATCTTGGTTTTGTGGGGGATGAAAACTCTGGCCTGTGGCTTGTAGGTGTGCGTGTATGGCAGAAGTAGATCGGTTTTGGTGTTCCTGTAGACGGGTGGTGAGCTGTCTTGCTGTCTCGCCAACGTAGGTATTGGCACAGTCCGTTCCGGGACACTCTCATCACCCGAACCCATGACGATAGGGTGGAGACCACAGTTTATAGGAAACCTACCCACACCGACCAGTATCTGAACTTTCACTCCAACCACCTCCTCCAGCACAAGAGATCTGTTGTCAACACCCTCATGCACAGAGCCTCCGTACTGTGTTCCACTAAGGAGGAAGAGCTGAAAGAAGAACACATCAAGACTGCCCTTTCCACTAATGGATACCCTGCCATAGATGTGGGACAAGCCCCGAGTTCCCTACCCTACTTCTACAGATACGGACAGTGTGAAAGCGGGGATCCCTTACATTAAAGGAGTCTCAGACTGTCTAGCCAGGATCTTCCATCAACATGGATGCAAAGTGTTCCACAAAACCACGAACTCTGCGCCAGCAACTGACCCATGTCAAAGACAAAACAGACCCCCTCAAGCAGTGTAGTGTAGTGTACCCAGGTAAGTTGCCAAGACTGTGCTAATGCCTACATTGGCGAGACAATAAGACCACTCACCACCCGTCCACAGGAACATCAAACCGATCTACTTCTGCGATACCCGAACACCTACAAGCCACAGGCCACAGTTTCAGAGCCCTCCCTCACTAAACAAAAATGTTAAAGAAGCCATAGAAATCAAGAGCAGCAGACGCTCCAGCCTGAACGGAGATCAAGGTTTTGAACTCCCCCCCCCCCCCCACCCACCCCCACGCCCACCCCCACCATCTACAATCAGATCCTGACAACCGTTCACCCCACACAGCAGTCGCACCACCTGCCTCGCGCTGCCACAGCAGCAACAGTGAGAAGAAGTTGACGGGGCAAACCTGTCGAAATATACTCAAAGTAAGTTTTGATTCTGAGTCTAACTACTTTTCTAATAATTTACAGATGGAAAGGAATTTTATGATTGTTTGGGTGAGCGCGCATGACATCAGCCTATCTCCAACTTCTAGGTCCTTTGCACTGGATTTCCGTTGGGGCACAGTGGAGACAGACGTAATTC
>JADBJO010008328.1:22500-27500 GCA_016801955.1 Conus betulinus | reverse complement strand
TAGACAGGGGCGGGGGTGGGGTGGGGGGTGGGGGTGGGGGTCAGAATGAGCGGCGTTGGTGCAGTGCCACTGAGGTGGCATAGAACATGGGACAGCAATTAAAAAAAAAAGAAATAGAAAACAAATACAACTGTGTAATTAAATAATTAAACATTTCAGTGGTAAACAAGCAAAATGATAATGGAAATCAACCAACATAGTCAGCTGAACTCAGCTCACATCATCAAGATTCTACTTCAGACCAGCCAAAGGAAACAATTGGATATCTCTGTGGCAGAATAGGAAAATCAATCAATCATATTCACAGTCATGCCATCACATGGTCGTGTAGAAAGAGAAATGAAGGCAGTGTAAAAGACAAACTTTCGGGTCATGACTGTCACACGGTGGTCCCTATGCACACACTCACAAGCGCACAGAGACAATCGTGCAACCCGAACGCAACATTTCATCTGACTCCTTTCTTTCAATTCAACAGACTAGAATACAATTTCAAATGCCTCCCCCAGTTACAAGAAGATTCTTTCTTCTATTCACGCCGCACTTCTCTTTTGTGCGAAGGGGTTTCCATACGTTCCCTTCTTTTTCTTTTCACAATACATTGTTCGAGAAGACGTTACAACAATGATAATTTTTGAGCTTTTAATCAAAGTGTTAACAGTTGTCTCGCAGAAGTATGTCTAGGTCACACTGACATTGATTCATTCGCCCATTTTACCATTTTTTTTTGTAGTACAAAAAATATTTAGATAATATTTCCATGAGGCCAATTATCTCATCAAAGTTCCAACTCAAAATTCGTCTTGACAGCAGACATTTTTTTGCTCATGGGGAGGGTTGATTATGACTGCAAACTGGGTTTTTAGCTCCTAAAGCATCGCATGGGCTGTGAGGGTCTTATTCGAAAGGATACCTCCAATAGACAGGGTGCTCACCCCTAGGATTAATGATATACGAGCCTATAGACAGTTGAGAGTTGAACACTTCTCTTTATGTGAGTCATACTTATTCATCCCCTCCTTCTCTCTCTCTCTCTCTCTCTCTCTCTCTCTCTCTCTCTCTCTCTCTCTCTCTCTCTCTCTCTCTCTCTCTCTCAGCTAGTCTGCTGCTTTTTACCCAAAGAGTGTAAAATCCTTATATAAACAGTGTAACATGTAGGAAAATGTTTGAGCAATGCTTGAGGGCCCATTTAAGGATGAAAGGGAGGTTAAAAGATGTCCGACAGTCAGAGTGGTCAGCTCTGCTGTTTAATATTCCAAGTATTGTCAGCAGCTGAGAACTGTCCAGAACAGACTTTACTTGGAACTTGTAAGGGATGTCATCTCCCACTGAATGATTAAACGATATCATGCTGAATAATTTAGTGGTGGGTGTGAACAAGTGCAGGCTAACAATTCTTCTGTCATTAAAGTAATGACTTGGCAATGATTTAAACAAAAAGAAAGAAACCAAGCAAAACAAAAACAAAAAAAGGCGGGGGAGGGGGCGTGAGGGAGAAGGGGTGGAAGAATATGAGTACTAGCAATTTCAGAAACATATCATAACACATTAAACTCGTTACCAGCAGCATATGGGAACCACTGTAACCTGTATTGAGATAGATCCATTCATATTGCCTGCTCCCAGACCTTTCGTCCGCCGAATCGGACTCATCAGGGAGGCACAGATGGTCACGTGTGTTCCTCTTTGGCATCAAATGGAGATACACCACAGTCTAGAATTCTGTGGTGTTTTCACCACCAAGGGTAAAAAAAAAAAATCTTACGTTATGGCAAACGTCATCAGGAACTTCTGCTCACTGTTGACTGTGCTCTCAATGTCAGCTCAGAAATCGACATGCAATTTAACATGAGCAAGTTTTCATTGCTTACGCCAACTTTGGTTTCTCCATGAATACAATGAGGACAAAAGTTCTGCATCAACCCACACCAGACATACCCTATGATATGCCTAAGATCACAATCAATGGTGTGAAACTCATGGCAGTGAGTAAATTCACATACCTTGGTAGCACACTGTCCAAGAATGTCACCATCAACGATAAAGTGACCATCAGAACTGCAAAGGCAAGTGCTACCCTTGCAAACTACACAGAAAGGTATGGATAGAAGAGGCATCAGTCTAGAGATCAAGCTGACGGGTATAAAGTAGCTGTTCTCACCACACTCCTGTATGCATATGAAAAAGTGGACAGCGTGCCAATGGTATGCCAAGAGGTGGGATCACTTCCACACAACTTTCCTCAGAAGATTTTTTTTTTTTAAATGGCAGGACAAAATCCGAAACATAGGGATAATTATGTTCACAGACATGATATGAAAAACTTTTATGAAGGCTTGAAAGGAATTTATGGACCTACATCATCAGGATCATTCCTTCTGCTCAGCATTGATGGAAACACATTGATCAATGACAGGAAAAAGACCTTGGAACGCTGGGCAGAACACTTCAACAGCATACTAAACCGTCCATCATCTATCAATGACAAAGCCATCGACCGGCTCCCTCAAGCGCCCAACAAAGAAATGGACAAACCACCAACCCTCTTGGAGACCCAGAAAGCGATCCAGTTACAAAGCTACTGGCTCAGACTCCATACCAGCTGAAGTCTACAAAGAAGGTGGCACAACTCTGACTGAAAAGCTTCATCATTTGTTTTTGCTGGTATGGCATCAGGAGACGATCCCTCAAAAGTTCAAAGATGCATCAATAATTCATTTGTACAAGTACAAAGGGAACATTCAGGCTTGTGACAACCACTGAGGCATTTCTTTCCTTTCTATAATGGGCAAACTACTTGCCAGGGTTCTGTTGAATCACCTTGTAATACACCTTGAGCAAGAGCTTTTGCCAGAGACCTTGTGCAGTTTAATAAAACAAAAAGACAGAAGAACCATCAATACGGTATTTGTTGCTGGACAGATCCACGAAAAACTTCATGAACGAAACACCGACCTGTTTTCCACCTATGTCAGCCTGACCAAGGCCTTCAATGCTGTCAGTAGAGAGGGTGTGTGGAATATATGACCAAGGCCTTTATATTGTCAGTAGAGAGGGTGTGTAGAAGATCGGGGCAAAGTTCGGATGTCCACTGAAATGCATTTTATGGTGCAGCAATTCAATGATGACATACAGGCGCATATTTAGGTCAACGGCGAGACATCTAGCCCATTCACTATCACAAATGGCGTAAATCAAGGCTGTGTTTTGACACCCATTCTGTTTAGCATCATGCTCTGTGCAATGCTGGCTGATGGCTTCAGAGAATGAGACGTAGACACGGACATCAGATACAGAACAGATATAAAGTTGTTTTACCTCGAAAGGTTCCGGCAAACCTGAGCTTATGAAAACATCATCAGGGACTTTTTGTTTGCTTTTGACTGTGCTGTCAATACTGCATCAGAAACCGACTTGCAATCCAGCATCAGCGTGTTTTCCATAGCCAGCGCCAACTTCGATCTCTCCATAAATACAAAAGAGACAGAAGTTCTGCATTAACCAACGCCAGGCTTACCCTATGATGAGCCTAACGTCACTGTCAATGGTATGAGATTCGCAAAGCTAAGTAAATTTACTTACCTTGGTAGCACACTGTTCCAGAACGTCACCATCGACGATGAAGTGACTATCAGAATTGCAAAAAAGCAAGTGCGACCCTTGGCAGATTACACACCAATATCTGGAACAGAACAGACATCAGTCTAGAGATCAGGCTGAAGGTGTACACAGTAGTTGCTGTTCATACACTCTTTTATCAATGTGGAACATAGACAGTGTACCAACGGCATACGAAAGAAGCTGAATCACTTCCACACAATCTACCTTAGAAGATTGTAAAAACTTGAAATGACAGAACATCTCAGACACGAAGGTGTTCGACGAAGCAGACTTTAAAAGCATCCAAACCATTCTGATGATGTCTCAGCTACGATCGGCAGATCATGCAACTCGCATGCCAGACCACAAGCTACCCAAAGACTCTTCCCCAGTGAGCTGCAACAAGGAAATTGTTCCCATGGAGGTCAGACGGAATGTTTCAGAGACACTCTCAAAACATCCTTGAAAGCAGTTACCATTAACAACACATGAGAACAAACCTCCATTGATCGAGGTAAATCGCACTACTCTACCCACGAAACACCAGTAAGCAAGAGCAGGTCTCCCACATTGCCTATCTGATCTGTCAACGCACATTCCGCACACGCATCGGCTTGATCAGCCACCAGCGTATCCACAAGTCATCTCACTCGCTCAACCCTAATATGACTGAAGTGGTTTTCGTTGACTTGACAGACGACCAATATTTTCTCCCCAGACTGGTGCCTATCTTGTATTATTTCAGCACAATGTAAAACGTACGGTGCGCTCCTGTCTTCTGTTTAAGACCTGCTTATGCTAAATCAAGAACATCCGTTTTATTATCCACTTTGCCTACAGTTTTCTTCGCTTGATTCACAACTCACACTAAGCTTAACTACAGTTGTCATTTGATCTTTCTTCAAAGTTCCCAAACTCTATTCAGAGATTACCACACACACACACACACACACGCACGCACACGTGCGCGCGCGCCATTCCCTGATCTCCTGAGCCTTACTTCTTGCATTCTAAGGGGGATAGGCCACATCCAGGACATGACTTACTGTCCTTCTGCGATTTTTTTTTTCACGTAATGTATACATTCGAACCTACAGGATAGTCACGCACTTGAAAGCCACGCCGCCTTGTATTGGATGCGCTAACCACTTAATTATCGATTACCTGTTGTAAATCAGGAATTTTAACCCTTTGAAGCTTAGTTTTGTTCCTCATTTACCAGATTCAGCTCACACTGGTTCATGTCTTAGAAACAAAGTCTTTAGTTATATTAAAGGTAACATTTTGTCCTCATTGGTTGGTTTCTGTTTGTTGTTGTTGTTGGTGGTGGTGGTGGTGGTCGTGTTGTTGTTTTTTTTTTTTTTTTTTTTTTTTTTTTTTTTTTTTTTTTGCTTGCTTGT
>JADBJO010008328.1:10000-15000 GCA_016801955.1 Conus betulinus | reverse complement strand
ACCTATGTTGTATCAAGAAAAGTGCAATGAGATCTGATGATGTAAAGTGTACCCACCTGATCTTTAAAAAACTGCAGCAGTTTATCAGAAAAAAAAAAAGTGATCACATTTTCTCGGACTACATGATCTGTTGATCTTCAGCACGCAGATAACAGAGGTGCGATATGTTTTTTTATTCCTAATGGTAATCTGTTTGTAGAGAATTGAAAATGGGTTGTGTTATCATTGTGTCACCTTAAATCAGATATGAATGTCTTTGTGTCTTTGTGTTGACCAGTATAGATGACGTCAGATTGAGCATTTTACACACAGGATGTGTAAGGGATGACTTTTGTTACAATTTAACATTTATTCAAACACATTTGGATTCCTGACTACATGTAGAGACATGCAAGCTACTGCATTTCTCATTAAACATTTTATTCAATGCGTTAACACATTGTCATGCAACGTTCGTCTTTTTAATTGTTAGTCCATGAAAGTTCATTAGCAACGGACTCCATAGTCTGAGGCATTTAACCATCGCCACAGCTGCGATTGTCAATATCCGCGGTCATCACATATAAAGTTATCGTGTGAGAGCTACCATTTAAGAAAATTGATTCTTTGACTCTGCTATTTGTCCCCTTCATACAGGTGTATATTTGATGGATGTCTCCCGACGCCTCACGTGTTCCTTGATGGCTTGCAGCTCAAACTCCTGTTATGGCGTTCTTCTTCTCCACTTCCGGCTCCCTTCTGTAGGCCTTCGTCTTCACTTCCTGTTCCCCTCTGTAGGCTTTCTTCTTCCGTTCCTAGCTCCCGACCGGCGATCACACTTAACGTGGTAAAGTTAATGACTCAAATCTGTAATGGCAGCACTAGAACGCAAGTGGAAATCCTCGGCAAGATGGTGAAAGACTTGCTGAAACATCCTCGGAACTCTGTGTAGGCTCCTGTGATGTTCTCAGAACGTGTTAGGTTGCAAGTGGGTTAGAGAGTGCAACCCTGATCTGAACGTGGTACTCTAGAGACACAACTATGAAATAACTTCTATTTTGAGGTTACTTCCTCAACTACACAATGTACTACTGGAAGTCGTCAATGTAAAACTTGCAGTAAGTCCTCATGACTTCACTTCTTCCGCTCAAGAATCCCTTCTCATCACGGCTTATCACACACATCCTCTTAGAAAGCTACAAGTTCTTCAGTGTGCATTACTGGTTTCAACATGAGTTCATCCTATCCATAGGTAGATTCCCCATATAGTTCAGCCGCTATTTTCTTTCAGAACGTACACAAGTTCATCTAAACAGCTTCTTCAACGGTTCTTTGTCCAAGGTTCGCTTTTCATCATAAGGATATCTATCAAAACTTCGTCATCTGCTAGATGCCAGCTTCTGCGCCTACTCGCTAGCTTGGGTCCCGACTGTTGGGGTTGTGTCCAGGCGATTTGTAAGGTAGGCCTACGTCACAGCTTAATCTTTACGTCAGACTCAAACACGTCACACGGAGAATGACGCTCGACTTGTTAGGAGAAATTTTTTTTTTTTTTTTTAATTCATGTATGTTCGAATATTTCTATTACCAGAGACAGAGACAGAAAAAAAATGCACATGATCGATCGACTACCGTGCTTTCCTTGTAGCTTAGGTAGCTAAACAAACTCGTTAAATCAACAACGAACCATACAGCATGGCTAAAAGTCAAATCTATTTGCATATGTAATGACTTTTCAAAGTGATACAGCTGGGTGGAGTTTAACAAACAAACAAAGTAGTAAAATGAACATATGAAACACATTAATTAACATCATCAAAACAAGCTAACAAACAATGAACAAACAAAAAGAAGAAAAGAAAGTATGTACTGTTGCAGAAGAATACAATATTGGTAAAGTTTCCAATACCGTACTTCACATTCTTAGACGACAGTAAATACAGTCCACAAAACGTCTTTTGACTTTTTTGTCATTTCCAAACTGGTGGGCATTTAGCACAACATGTAAGATGGTTTATATGGCAGGTCTAAAGTTAAAGTTGCAAAAGGTAGTGATTGATCCACATGTACATGTTATCTTGCACTTCGGCTCGAAGAAGTTTCAGTATGAGTCCCTCTTTCCATACTTTATCAAAAGCTTGAGACAAATCGAAGAAAACAGCGAGGGTTTTCCTCTCCTCCCGAAAGGAGTTTTCAATGTCCTGGACTAGAGGGTGAGTCGGTATTCAATGTTGCGGAAATTCCTACTTTGGCTCTACTATGGACTTCTACGTTTTCAACAGCGGGGGAGCTTTCCTTCTTGTCCCTGGCTTGGTTGGTTTAGTGTCTTGAGCAGGGTGTAAAGCTCAGATGTCCAGTAGGGCTTTTTGCGCCTGTCCTTGGTGATGGCTGCATGTACTGCTTCCAGCACTGCCTTGCTGACATTTCTAACATTTTTGTCGACATCGTGGTATGACAAAACTAGTGAGGATGTTCGTCTGTCTACTTCCTGTCTGAAGATATCCCAGTTTGCCTTTCTGTACTTCCAGCTTGCTGGGAGTCTGATGGAGAGGATTTCATGGTGTTTCTGAACTGTGATGATCACTGGCTTGTGGTCGCTTCCCCCAAGTTTGGTTTGCAACATCCCTCTGAGCGATGCTGGAAATGTCATCCATAGCAAACGCATGGTCTGCCAAGCACTCGAGTAGAATGTGGATGGATCGTCGGGTCTGTTGATGAGGATCAGTTGGTTGCTGATGGTCCAGTTTTCAACATCTTCTTCCTTTTTGCTGAGGTGCCTGTAGTCCTAGCTGGGAGAGTGGCTATTGAAGTCGCCTACGATGATCCAGCTGTTAGATTCAACAAGGATGGAGTCAAGCAGTATGGGCTTTGTCTGGAGGTGAGCAGACATTGAACACTGTCACTGGCATGACTGGGAACACACCAACTAGGCTCCCAGAAACACTGCCGAGATCGGCTTGACCGGAGCTTTGGGTCTCCACTGCTGGGATGTTGTTGCACACTAAGGTGATGAGGCCTCCCTTTGTTCTGTTGTCACTGTCTTGCCTGAACACCTCAGAACCCCTTATACAAAGAAGTGTGGTGGGTGTTCTTTAGATTTGTGTCTTGAATAAAGCAATCATCTATTGCATTTTCTCAAAGAAAGTGTTGGGGTTCTACTTTCTTCCTCTGGACACCTTCTGCGTTCCAATGCGCAATCCTTAATGCTATGTCTGTGCATTCCTCACTCTGAGGTCTCTGTGTTGACTGTTGAGAATGCGATTCATGTTGTAAGTGTGGGTGGGCCCCTTTGAGGCTGAGGGCCCGGCATCGTCCCCCCACCCCACGCCGGCCACGGTCCAGGAAGACGACACCACAATGGTCCAGCGTGATCTGTTTAGCCACGTGTCGCACCGTGCGGGTTCAGCCGGTTGTTTCAAGCCCACGCCTCCTTAGGGGCCACTGAAGCTCTGACTTTGGTGTGGGTTTGTGCTCTGGTGATGGTTTGCATGTGGCCGTGTTTAGTATTTGAGTTTTCCTTCTTTCCTGCACCTTACTCTGGGTGGAGGGATGGTTAGCCAAGGGCTCCACCCACGGGTTAGAGAGGTTATAACGCGCCTCTTGAACACATGATGAGCCTGTCATAGGACACATGATGTATTCAGTCAGTGAGAACAGCAGGGCTACCTGTTGACCAGCCCCCTCCTGATATGAACATCGCTAGTTGGTTCGGAGCTTCTGATTGGTTCATCCAAGCTGGGCTTATTTCATAGCAAGCTTTCATATCTGAAGGCCCTGTTGCCATCTACCACCTGCTACCCAGTCGGTTGGGGATGATCGCCCCACTACTGCATGTAAGTAGTATGTCCCAGCAGACGAATCTAAAACCATAACTAAACAAACAGTAAACAAGTGGGGTAGTTTTTTGCTCCCATAAGGAAACCTAACACAGAGTAACTTTTATCCAAGACTGGCACAGCCTTTTAAACTTGAATAAAGTCAGACAAATACAAAGACGAACAATCTAATAGTGGGTGGGTGGGGGGGGGGGGGGGGGGGGGGGGGGAAAGCGCAGGCCAACAACTAAATTGTCTTCGTAGTAATGACTTGGCAAACTTTGAACTTAAGGAGGGGGGGGGGGGGGGGGGGGGAGGTTGAAGATGTAAAAACTGGGAAACATGAAATTAAGAAAAATATATAAAATATGAAAACTCTTCACTGGCTGCATAAGGGAACCATCGCAATCTCTTTTAAAGACAGATATATTTGTATTGCCTGCTCCGAGGCCATTCCTCCGCTGGGTCGGAACTCATCAGGGAGACACGGCTGGCTGTATCTGCGCTCCTGGCGTCAAATAGAGACACACCACAGTCCATAATACTGTGGTGTTCTCACCCACCAAGGGTGCAAAAAAGAATCCAGAGGGACATCCGGAGTCATGAACCGGGTGTGGCCCAACCCCCCTAGAGTGTCAGGAGATAAGGGCCGAAACACTCGCTTGAAGGGGGCTTCTCTTCTGAGGACTCTCTGCTGCCACGCTCTCCATGAGTTTCTACCGAAGCGGGAGACCATCTCCAATGGGGAGGAAGCTCACTAATATAAAAACTCCTATATAAGTTCATATTTCTTCATCTCAGACATATTTTACTGTTACCAAATCAAGATTAATGTTAGCATTATTACTTCTGTTTAGGAATGGAAAGGAAATACAAACACAAAACAAATAGATAAGTAGTCAGACTTTATTCGCTCTAAAACAGAAAATTCACACATTACAAACGACACCAGGAAGGTCATTTGAAAATATGAAGTAATGGTTTACTCTGTTTCGAGAGTCAGTTATGACTGGTATAGCTACCATTTAGGTCGCTCTTACACACATCATGCAGTATGCACAATCCCATTGCAGTGCACGTATTCAGCAACAATGTCTTAAAAGTGACGTCAATGTTTCCCTAAAACGAGATCCCATAGTGTAATATACAAAAATGTTGAAGCTAGCATTGGTGCAAATCAACAATCATTGATCCATAATGTAGTCA
>JADBJO010008328.1:0-5000 GCA_016801955.1 Conus betulinus | reverse complement strand
AAAAATCATGTTCTGCTAAAGATTATACATAAATATTTGAAAAACTGTGTACTGTTTTTATAGACTGATTCTGAATTTTAGTTTTTTTTTTTTTCTGGGATTATTGCGTCCATTAAAGACTACACCCCTTGTTTTTTTGTTACATTAACATTAAGGTTCCATGTACTACAATACTTGCTTAATGCATCAAGAGCATGCTGTAACCGCGAAAAAAAAAAAATCTGCAATAATAACAATATCATCAGCGTCTAAAAGTAAAGTAAACTAATGTAACTCTTTAAATCTGAATAAGGAAGATTTAATCAATATCTAAGAAAGCACAGTTACGATCTGTGAGATAAAGTTCAAGTTCATTCAAGTACAAAGAAGATAGCTAAGGTGAAAGATTTTCACCTCGACGAACACCTCTAAAACTGCCAAAATATTCAGATTGACTTCCACGTTTATAAACATACAATATTTTATTTCCTGATACATATTCGTGATTACGTGCAAAACCTTTTCATTTCCACCTTCTTTGATAAGCTTTTGCCATAATCTCTGCCTCCAAACTGAATCGAACGCTTTTGTGAAATCAACAAAAACACAAAACAAATGCTTTTTACGACTATGAAAATCAATTAAACTTTTTAAAACAAATATATGATCTGTTGTAGAATGACTTTGTCGAAAACCAGCTTGATTTTCCGAAGGTGTGTTTGCTATTCTCGATAAAATTTGTGAAACAGTTATTCAAATTGTTGTGAACAGTTTTCCAACACAACTCAAAAGTGTTATACCTCCATAATTGCTACAGTCCATTTACTACCTTTTCCTTTGTATATTGGCAGAATAAGTCCAATCAATCATTCCTCTGGTATGGTTCCTGTATCAAGAACTTTATTGAGACGTTTACAGTAACTTGTTTTGAGAACTGGAATACTTTGTTTTATATATTCATTTCGTATTTTATCTATCCCACAAGCCTGTCCTTTATTAAGTTGAGGTACACTTATTGGTGCATTTAGAAATTCAAGATCACATTGCAGTTACGGTCAGTATCACTTTCATTCTCAACACTATATGGATGAACATTCAACGATTTAAAATGTAAGAAAAAATCATCCATACTAACAGGGCATTCAATTCTCTTCTTAATTTTAATGTTTTCCCAATATTCTCTTGGTCTATTAGTTTTTAGATTACGAATCTTCCTATGCCAGTGTTTTGTGTAAGCTCTATTCAATTTTCTGATAACTTTTTTAAAAATCGTTACTGCTAATTTCAACCTCTCTATGGTTGCGACTAGAATCATTTAATTTAGTTCTATGTTTGGCTGTAAAATACCTTTTTCTATGTTCCCTGCATGTAAAATCAAACCATGGCTTATTTTCGTGGCTTTTGTCTGACTTTGGCTTTGTACCTTTTGACACATTTCTTACTTCTCCCAGAGTGTCTTTAGCTGTTTCTGACAGAATTTGTGATAATAATGTATAGCCATTGGCAATAGAAGCGTTTTCATTATCAAGTATATTGTTTAATTCCTCTATGTTTTCAGTAAGTTTTCTTAAAACATCTCACCTTTAGATGGGTCCCACTGCTTAATGTTTGTATAAAACAAAGGTCTTCCTGTTTCTGGACGTCTTACACTTCTATTATTGTCACTGGAATTTGAACTTTGATTGAAAAGATTGATCTTCTCCACGACATGCTGAGAGATAAAAGAATAGGACTGTGAACATCTGAAAGCATGGCGTCAAAGGGATCAACACTAAATTCAGCAATATGTGTGAATAAAAATAGTAGACCCAACATATAATCAGTCACAATACATCCACTACTGGTGCATCGACGAATATCTGCATCTCTGCCAACTCTCCCATTAAACACAAACAAATTCTGTAATTTGCACAAATCAGTAAGTAGATAGCCATAGTTATTAGGTCGGCGAACATCCTGAGAACATCTTGCAATAGGGATATCAAAATCTTCAATACACAAGTGAAAACTATCAGCAATACTGTCGTTGATATTTGCATCACGCTCAGAAAGTCAGGCAAACATTTAGTAGAAGCATTAAAATCTCCCATAAGAAGCACATGGTAGTTAGAATCATGATGTGTAAGACTAGATTCCAAATCACCGAAACAGTTTAAAACCACAACAGACAAGATAAAAAGATTTCCAAAATTTTCGGCTTTACTGCCTTCCCAGTGGTGGTGAGTCAACTGGCCGGCGAGTCACACACAACATTTATCCATGCATAAAAAGAAAGTGAATAAAATTCACTATCTTAAAACAAGAAGCTAAAAAGGATTTCACGTACAGGCAATCGTTCAAATGAAGGGGAGCAAAGGGACGTTATAGTGTAAGGAAGAGGGGCTGAGTGACAGTGTGTAAAAACGTGCGCGCGTCACGCACATACGGGAGTGTGGGCGTAAATGAGTGTGTGTGTTGGTGTGAGTGTGAGTGAGTTTGTGTGTGTGTGTGTGTATGTGTCAGTGTGTGAGTGTGTGTGTGTGTGTGTGTGTGTGTGTGTGTGTGTGTGTGTGTGAGTGTGTGCAGTGTGTGAATAGGGGGGGGGGGGGGGGGGGGTCGCTGGGGGGGGGGGGGGGGGTGGGGGGGGGGTGGTGGCGAAGGTAAAAGGAGTCCAGAGGCGTAGAACATGAACAGTTATTGTAGTGCGTTGAGTCCGAAAGGATGGAGAGTTTTCAATTTTCTTATCCAGAATTTTTCCCTACAAATTCTGTGCGTGTGGCTGTCTGAAAAAACTTTTTCTATCACCATGCATTTCATGTTGGCCAGGTGTGGTTGGGCAGGTTGAAATGTTGCGTGACTAGAGTCCCGATGTTGTTCTTGATGTGAGATCTATGCAGATAGAAACGTTTTCTGAGTGAATTTTTTGTTTCACCAATGTATTGAGAATTCTGACAGAGTTCGCAGAACATGAAAATGATGTTATTGGTTTGACAGTCAGTATGGTGTCTTAGAGTAAATTTTTCTTTGTCTGGTGGCTAATGAAACTGGTGGATTCCAAGGTGAAAGCTTGAACACGGATGTACATCACCGCGTCCTCCAGCAGACCCCTATGGCTCATAGACAAGGAGGTGCTGCAGCCCAAGGAACTTGAAGTCCACATCGACGCCCAACTTGAAGAGGTCGTCAGGACTGTCCACCATCACAACTTGCGTCCTCTCCTGCCCAGGGATCTTCTTCAGCTCACACCAAAGTCTACCATCAGGAGTAGCTGGAACCTTGTCCCCTTTGCCCGACTTCTTTACCAGTTTGAAGAAGCCTGCTGCGAAGGACTGTCAGGTCGTCGTTCGGATAGACCCTCTTGTATTGCTCTTTCTTAGGCAGCTCCTTCTTCCTCATGACCTCACCTTTCACACGTCCAGGGAGAAACTTTACAAGCACAAGCCTGCACTTGCCACTAATCTTCTTGCCGTTCCTATGAACAACAGAGATGTCCAACGCCTTACCTTCACATCCTGCCTCTTGGAACAGCGTCGCTGCCTTTTGATCAGGTTTTTTCCTGGTCTTCTTCAGGCAGATTGATGACCCGCACTGTTTCCCGCCTTGTGTATTGTTTTCTGGCGATCAAGGGAGTAGTGCAGCTGCAGGTTTGATTTCTGCACTTGTTGCAGAATTTCCGTGTTTTTCTTGAAGACAGTGCCAATCACTCCAGTGTTCACCCTCTCCAACCACTTCACAAACAAACTTTTCCATTTGTTTGGCAATCACTGGAACTAGAAATTCGGCGACGTGCATCGCAATTACTCACCTATTAGCATTGACGTCATTTTTTTTTTTTCTGTCCCAACCTCTGCGCCTCCTCAGAGGCAGTGCACCCACGCTGCTCATTCCGACACCCCCGTCCACAGCCACAGCCCGGTCGGCACCGCCGCAGCCCCGGCACCGGCAATCCACAGGGAGCAGTCAATGTTAAGTCGTCAAGAGGCAACCACCCGAGGAGACACTGCACTGTTGCCAAGTCACTTCGGTGGTGTTCAGTGGCGCCGGTTCTGATCTAGCGGAGAATATTGACTCCTTCTGTAGAATATTGACTCCCATGGTTATGGAGAATATTGATTCCTGTAGAAAAAAATACTCCTGTGTCAATTTTAGTTGCTACTGTGTTTGATTTGTAAGTATATATACGTATCTTGATAATTATTCATCATCTCAAATATTCTTCTTATAAAACACACTGATTAATTAATTTGTAGATGTTTCAGTCGATGAATTTCAAAATTATCTATTATTATTATCATTAGTAGTAGTAGTAGTAGTATGTCATTATAATTGTCTGTTAGTGTGAATGCATGTTTGAGGTGAGTGTGCGTGCTGGGTTAGCACACGGCGCTTGGGCTAAATTCATTTGGAACTGTGCCTGCAGTGAACATCATCATCATCATCACTTTTTGTTGGTGGTGGTGGATTTTTGTTTTGTTTGTTTTATTGCTGACGCTGCTGTTTTTTCTACAACTATCACTGTTTAATGCAGATTGTTATTATGATGTTAAGTAGAAACAAATAGATAATGACCACTATTGCGGTCTCTGGTCAAAGTCCTGTCATTGCGGCAAGTTGTAAGGAGCACAGCTTCGTTTGTCGGCTAAACGACATCCGTTTTCAGACTGTGAAGTTACGATAAAAGCGCATGAAGACTGGAACATGTCGCAGGACTTCTAACACGCCGACACGGCCAAGGCATAAGCTGAGTCAGTCTATACTCAAGCCAAAAAGTTCACCAACCGAGCTCTGAAAACAAGGAATCGAAGAATTTTGATGTAGTAATCAATAAGATTTTTCAGACTTTGTTGTTTTTTTTTTTTTTTTTTTTCAAAATGATAGTTCATTAAATGTTGAAAGCGTGTGCTTTTGAGGAAAGTTATCAGACTTGGCAGTAAAACTTCCATTATTGGAACCTTGCATGTGTTTTGAAAAATATGCCTATCTGAAATAAACTAGCAAAACTATTTGGCTCTGATAGCATGTAGGATGGGTACAGTTATGTT
>JADBJO010008327.1:83106-97957 GCA_016801955.1 Conus betulinus | reverse complement strand
CTAGATTACTTATTCCTTAAACAGATCTCAAACCCGAAATTCATAGTTAATATCAGCGCCTCTGGTAGGAGGATTTTTCAGCATACAGACCGACATATTTTTCCCAGGCTCGTCTACACCTAGACCCAAAAGATGCCCACTATCTGCTGCTGGTGACCGTAAATGAGAGTGTTGTGCCCATCACTCGTACAGCACTCTTTCTACACAGACTGGTGTCTTTTAACAGGTGAGGAAGCTCCATGATGCATGTCATGTGATGAGCCACTCACTATGCAACGTCGCCAGAAGAGCGAAGGTGGTTGCCTAATCTTTTTTTTTAATTTTTTTTTTATACATGTTATGGGTATGAAAAGAGTGGTGGTCTGTGGCTTGTGTGTGTGTGTCGACACAAAACTCTCTCCTTTACGACCACCAGCAACAGATTGTACGAATTGCTTTAGGTTTTGATGGCTGATAAAACAAAAATGTATGAATTTTTTTTAAAGTCCTTTTACCAGGGGTCGTGGACATGACTATGAAATTTGGGTTTAAGATCTCTGATGGTTCATTTATTTGGGGGCTAACGAACACACACATGGAACCGTTGTTCATCATCCAATAACCCACAGCATACTGCCCCTTCTGGATGGGTGATAAACATTATTTTAGAATTTTGCTGGGGGGGGGTTTCCGGCTACGTGGCAGTCTGTTTCATTTTCCTCAGCTCTGAAACAGATTCTGAAGTAGCGTAGATGTTATGTACAACGCGAAACAGACGAGCAAATTTCGACAAATATGTCTTCTTCAGACAGTTACAAAATTAAATACACAAAAAGGGTGCTTCCCTGACTGCTGTCAGCGTGAGAGTAAGTTTTAAGGTCATAGCGGGTCTGAAGGAAATATATTTATCGTTTGTTTGCTTCTGTTAATAAAGAAGCATGGAACCGACGTTGATGATGCAACAGTCGTAAAATATTCCCATCTTCAATATGGGTATTATAGTCGATCAACAAAACATCATTTGAATGGTATTCCAGACTGTGTGAGAGTGCGAAGAAGCTCCATGGTGTGCACCATGTGATGAGCCACTCGCTGTGAAACTTGTGCCGTAAAAAGGGTTGGGTTTGGCATGATGTTCAACATGAATTGCTGTACAGCAGACACTACGAAGACATCGTTCCGGAATGTGTCACTGGAGGCGATTGTTGTGTTCTTTTCGATCAATGCATGAATAGCTTTCATTAATTTGATCTGCCATTTTGTGGGGAACGAATCCCATTTTAAGAGTTTCAGATAGTTCTGAAAGGAAACGCATCAAGTGATGGATTGCCTTCAGACTGATCCGTTTTTTTTTTTTTTTTTTTTAACAAATGCACATTTTGAACCGATTTTCATCATTTAATAGCCTTGATGCGTTCCTTTAAGGTCGGCTGGGGTGTAAACGGCATGAGTTCAATTGAAGAGGAGAGAGAGAGAGAGAGAGAGAGAGAGAGAGAGAGAGAGAGAGAGAGAGAGAGAGAGAGATGTGCTACTAGTTGAAGGTGAACTTTAACGGGAATGGTTATTTGCTTACAAAAAAATCCAAAAATGCATGAATATCCGCCATTTTCCGCTGCTTGTAGTAAAGGAGAAAGTGTTTCTTTTCTTTTCTTTTCTTTTTTGTCTTGTCTTGCCGATTACTACCATCAAATCACCGAAAAAGCACTCTGTTTACACCGATTTTGCCGATCACACATAAACCACTCTTTTTACACCGATTTTTGCCGATCACACATAAGCCAGTCTCTTTACACCGATTTTTTTTTTTATCCTGGTTAGACACAAACCAATTTTTTTTACTCTGATTTTTGCCGATTACACATAAACCACTCTATTTACACTGATAAACTACCATTCAAAGGTGAGAAAGCTTCCTGGTGCATACCATGTAATGAGCCTCTCACTATGAACCTTGTGCTCTTCGATGAGGGAGAATTTGGGTGACATGAGGCATATACTTCGTAGCGGACTTCAGGAAGACGAGGAGTCGCTTGCGCTACATATCGCCCAACTGTGTCCGCTCAACAGTTCTCAAATCCTGCTCCTTCTGAACCGCCCTCTAAGCATTTCTGAACTCGCAGCCTTAGCGCACTGATTTTTGTCGATTACGAATAAGCCACTCTTTTTACACCAGTTTTACCGATTACGTATAAACCACGCTTTTTACACTGATTTTTACCGATTAAACAAAAACCATGTTTTTTTTTTTTCACTGATTTTTTTCCCCAATCACACAGACCACTCTGCTTTGCAATGATCTATCAGTCCAAGCTTAGGGCCCTCCGCTTTCTCTCTGATTCCATTTCTGCTCTAGAGGTCTTATTTGGCCATGCATGACCCTTTAGCACACAGCAAACTCCTCGACCTTTTTTTTTTTTTTTTCTTCAAACTTTACGTTTCTGGGAATCTGACCGTTACATCATCGTTCTTGCTTTAGTTCTTGGTCATTCTGATCTTCGAAGGAACGAGAAAGCATTGTCCTCGAGAGCCGAAAGAAACCAGGATTGCTCCCAGCACCTGAAGGTATCACACACAGATGAGTGCCCATGTGGTACTGGCCCACAAAACCCAGCCCGTGTGTTTCAGTCCTGTTCCACGTTCGACAGCCTGCGGCGTGAGTTTTAGCCCTGTGCAGTGGAACTCCAAGAAAAGCTGTGGGGAACGGCGGACTCACTCCGACGGACCGCCGACTTTGCCCAAGCTAACGGACTTTCTATTTAACCAGCATAACCAGGGAATGCAGAAGAAGAAGCTCCCAGCTGTGTTGTTCGGCAGGTGAGGACAGTACTTCTCCGGGCCCTTCATGCCTTTTCGGGTGCATCTTATGTTTTCTTTCGGAGGGATGAGATGTCGGATCATCCGGCTAAAAATTGCCGCGGTCAAGAGTTGTCGAGATCACCAGACTTCTTCACAGGTCTGAGAACCCAAATGTTTGTAGCCGTACTGAAAACCACCAGAAAAGAGGGGGAAAAAAAAATGGACTGCGAGTGATATGTGCTCCAGATGTGTCCAAGCTTGAAAGAGTTCTATTTACCATCTTCAGGCGGGTGGTGTAAAGGAGAAAGTTGTGTGCTGATTTAAAACAAAAACCACGGTTTGTACACAGACCGGTGTTGTTTGAAAAGCTGAGGATGGTCCATGGTGCACGCACACACACACACACACACACACACACACACACACACACACACACACATATATATATATATATATATATATATATATATATATATAAAGGAGAGAGAGAGAGAGAGAGAGAGAGAGAGAGAGAGAGAGACAGACCTCTGGTTAGAGGATAGAAAACACAACAGATATTTTATTTTCCAGATGCATCCAATCTGGAGTATATCTCATGATGGCTTTTGCCTTGCCAGCAGCCGCGATGCCTCCTTGGTGGGGTGGGCTGTAGCCATCGTAGCTTGACGTGTCTGTTGTGAAAGAGAAAGCTTTGCGTCGTTCGGTGGGAGGAACTTGAAGGGAGTGTGTGTGTGTGTGTGTGTGTGTGTGTGTGTGTGTGTGCGAGAGAGCGCGCGCGCGCGCGCGCGCGCACGCGCGTGTGTGTGTATGTGTGTAAAGGGTTGTGAGTGGGAACCTGGAGTGTGTGTGAAGGGATGTGGGTGGGAACTTCATTGGAATGTGTGTGAAGGGGTGTTGGTGGGTGGGAATGTGGTGTGTGTGTGAAGGGGTGTGGGTGGGAACTTGTAATGTGTGTGAATGGATGTGGGGAGGAACTTGGAATATGTGTGTGTGTGTGAAGGGGTGTGGGTGGGAACTTGGGAGTGTGTGTGAAGGGATGTGGTGGGAACATCATTGGAATGTGTGTGTGAAGGGATGTGGGCGGGAACTTGGAGTGTATGTGAAGGGATGTGGGGTGGGAACTTCATTGGAGTGTGTGTGAAGGGATGTGGGTGGGAACTTGGAGTGTATGTGAAGGGGCGTGGGGTGGGTGGGAACTTGAGTGTGTGTGAGGGGGGTGAGGGAGGGGACTGGGTGAGTGTGTGTGAAGGGATGAGGGTGGGGGATTGTGTGACAGTGTGCGTGAAGGGGTGAGGGAGGCGACCGGGTGAGTGTGTGAAAGGGCGAGGGAAGGGATTGGGTGACAGTGTGTGTGAAGGTGTGGGGGATTGGTGAGTGTGTGAAGGGGTGAGGGAGGGGACTGGATGACAGTGTGTGTGAAGGGGTGAGGGAGGGGGACTGGGTGACAGTGTGTGTGAAGGGGTTGAGGGAGGGGATGGGGTGACAGTGTGTGTGAAGGGGTGAGGGAGGGGACTGGGTGACAGTGTGTGTGAAGGGGTGAGGGAGGGGACTGGGTGACAGTGTGTGTGAAGGGGTGAGGGAGGGGACTGGGTGACAGTGTGTGTGAAGGGGTGAGGGAGGGGATGGGGTGACAGTGTGTGTGAAGGGGTGAGGGAGGGGATGGGGTGACAGTGTGTGTGAAGGGGTGAGGGAGGGGACTGGGTGACAGTGTGTGTGAAGGGGTGAGGGAGGGGACTGGGTGACAGTGTGTGTGAAGGGGTGAGGGGGGGAGGGGATGGGGTGAGTGTGTGTGAAGGGGTGAGGGAGGGGACTGGGTGACAGTGTGTGTGAAGGGGTGAGGGAGGGGACTGGGTGACAGTGTGTGTGAAGGGGTGAGGGAGGGGATGGGGTGAGTGTGTGTGAAGGGGTGAGGGAGGGGACTGGGTGACAGTGTGTGTGAAGGGGTGAGGGAGGGGACTGGGTGAGTGTGTGTGAAGGGGTGAGGGAGGGGATGGATTGACAGTGTGTGTGAAGGGGCGAGGGTGGGGGATGGGGTGACAGTGTGTGTTTAGGGGTGAGTGAGGGGGACTGGGTGACAGTGTGTGTTAAGGGGTGAGGGAGGGGACTGGGTGACGGTGTGTAGGAAGGGGTGAGAGTGGGGAATTGGGGAGAGAGTGCGTTTTAAGGGGGGAGAGTGAGAATTCAATGAACTTTGTGTGAAGAGCATAATTAACGATGGTCGCACAGGAAGAAGTTGCTGTTGCTGCTTATTGCTGAGCTTTTCCTGCTTAAGAAATCACAACACATGTTCCCTCTAAACACATGTCCACACTGCTGAACTCGCAGCCATGGATCTGGCATTACCAGATGATCTACCGTCCAAAGTCGAAATTCCCTCTGATTCCTTTTCTGCTCTGGAGGTAATCGCTGGTTGTAATCTTGCCGACGCTGAACTTTAGAATATTTTCTTTAGCTTAACATCTCTGAAGTCTGATGGCTGCAACATTGTTCTTGCTTAAGATCCCTGTCATAATGGCACTCCGCAAAGTGAGATGGCGGGATTACCAGGACAAGAATATAACATATAACAAAATGTCCAGATTACTTATTCTTTAAACAGATCTCAAACCTGAAATTCGTAGGTATATCCAGCGTCTCTGGTAGGAGGATTTTTCAGCATACAGACCGACATATTTTTCCCAGACTCGTCTACACCTAGACCCAAAAGATGCCCACTATCTGCTGCTGGTGACCGTAAATAAAGTGTTGTGCCCATTACTCGCACACCCCTCTTTCTACACGGACTGGTGCCTTTTAAAAAGTGAGGAAGCTCCATGATGCATGTCATGTGATGAGCCACTCGCTATGCAACGTGCGCCAGAAGAGCGAAGGTGGTTGTCTATTTTTTTTTTTTTATACATGTTATGAGTATGAAAAGGGTGGTGGTCTGTGGCTTGTGTGTGTGTCGACACAAAACTCTCTCCTTTACGACCACCAGCAACAGATTGTACGAATTCCTTTAGGTTTTGATGGCTGATAAAACAAAAATGTATCAAATTGTGTTTTTAAGTCCTCTTACCAGGGGTCGTGGACATGACTGTGAAATTTGGGTTTAAGATCTGTGATGGTTCATTTATTTTGGGGAGCTAACGAACACACACATGGAACCGTTGTTCATCATCTAATAACCCACAACATACTGCCCCTTCTGGATGGGTGATAAACATTATTTTAGAATTTTGCTGGGGGGGGGGGGGGGGGGGGGGGGGGGGGGGTTCCGGCTACGTGGCAGTCTGTTTAATTTCTTCAGCTCTGAAACAGATTCTGAAGTAGCGTAGATGTTATGTACAACGCGAAACAGACGAGCAAATTTTCGACAAATATGTCTTCTTCAGACAGTTACGAAATTAAACAAAATACACAAAAGGGTGCTTCCCTGACTGCAGTCAGCGTGAGGGTAAGTTTTAAGGTCATAGCGGGTCTGAAGGAAATATATTTATCGTTGTTGGCTTCTGTTAATAAAGAAGCATGGAGCCGACGTTGATGATGCAACAGTCGTAAAATATTCTCATCTTCAATATGGGAATTATAGTCGATCAACAAACATCATTTGAATGGTATTCCAGACTGAGAGTGCGGAGAAGCTCCATGGTGTACACCATGTGATGAGCCACTTGGTGTGAAACATGTGCCGTGAAGAGGGTTGGGTTTGGCATGATATTCAACATAAATTGCTGTACAGCAGACACTACGAAGACATCGTTCCGGAATGTGTCACTGGAGGCGATTGTTGTGTTCTTTTCGATCAATGCATGAACAGCTTTCATTGATTTGATCTGCCATTTTGTGTGGTAAACGAATCCCATTTTAAGGAGTTTCAGATAGGTCTGAAGGAAATGCATCAAGTGATGGATTGCCTTCAGACTGATCCGTTTATTTTCTTAACAAACGCACATTTTGAACCGATTTTTAACATGCAAAAACCTTGATGCGTCCCTTCAATGTCAGCTGGGGTGTAAACGGCACGAGTTCAATTGAGAGAGAGAGAGAGAGAGAGAGGAGAGAGAGAGAGAGAGAGAGAGAGAGAGAGAGATGTGTGCTACTAGTTGAAGGTGAACTTTAACGGGAATGGTTATTTGCTTACAAATACATCCAAAAATGCATGAATATCCGCCATTTTCCCACTGCTTACCGTAAAGAAGAACATGTTTCTTTTCTTTTCTTTTTTTTTTGTTGTCTTGCCGATTACTACCAAAAGATCACCGAAAAAAAACCACTTTTTTTACTCCGATTTTTGCCGATCACACATAAGCCAGTCTTTTTACACCGATTTTTGCCGATCACACATAAGCCAGTCATTTTACACCGATTTTTTTTTTACCCCAGTTATACACAAACCACTCTTTTTACTCCGAATTTTGCCGATCACACATAAGCCAGTCTCTTACACTGATTTTTTTGCCGATTACATATAAACCACTCTATTTACACTGATAAACTACCATTCAAAGGTGAGAAAGCTTCCTGGTGCATACCATGTAATGAGCCTCTCACTATGAACCTTGTGCTCTTCGATGTTAGAATTTGGGTGACATGAGGCATATACTTCGTAGCGGACTTCAGGAAGACGAAGGAGTCGCTTGCGCTGCATTTCGCCCAACTGTGTCCATTCGACAGTTCTCAAATCCTGCTCCTCCTGCACCGCCCTCTAAGCATTTCTGAACTCGCAGCCTTAGCGCACTGATTTTTGTCGATTACGCATAAGCCACTCTTTTACACCAGTTTTTACCGATTACATATAAACCACACTTTTTACACTGATTTTTGCCGATTAAACAAAAACCATGGGTTTTTTTTCACTGATTTTTTTCCCCAATCACCCATAGACTACTCTGCTTTCCAATGATGTATCAGTCCAAGCATAGGGCCCGGCGCTTTCTCTCTGATTCCATTTCTGCTCTAGAGGTCTTATTTGGCCATGCATGACCCTTTAGCACACAGCAAACTCCTCGACCTTCTTTTTTTTTCTTCAAACGTTACGTCTCTGGGAATCTGACCGTTACATCATCGCTCTTGCTTTAGTTCTTGGTCATTCTGATCTTCGAAGGAACGAGAAGCATTGTCCTCAAGAGCCGAAGAAACCAGGATTGCTCCCAGCACCTGAAGGTATCACACACAGATGAGTGCCCATGTGGTACTGGCCCACAAAACCCAGCCCGTGTGTTTCAGTCCTGTTCCACGTTCGACAGCCTGCGGCGTGAGTTTTAGCCTGGTGCAGTGGAACTCCCAAGAAAAGCTGTGGGGAACGGCGGACTCGCTCCGACGGACCGCCGACTTTGCCCAAGCTAACAGACTTTCTATTTAACCAGCATAACCAGGGAATGCAGAAGAAGAAGTTCCCAGCTGTGTTTGTTCGGCAGGTGAGGACAGTACTTCTCCGGGCCCTTCATGCCCCTTCGGGGTGCATCTTATGTTTTCTTTCGAAGGGATGAGATGTCGGATCATCCGGCTAAAAATTGCCGCGGTCAAGAGTTGTCGAGATCACCAGACTTCTTCACAGGTCTGAGAACCCAAATGTTTGTAGCCGTACTGAAAACCACCAGAAAAGAGGGGGAAAAAATGGACTGCGAGTGATATGTGCTCCAGATGTGTCCAAGCTTGAAAGAGTTCTATTTACCATCTTCAGGCGGCCGGTGTAAAGGAGAAAGTTGTGTGCTGATTAAAACAAAAACCACGGTTTGTACACAGACCGGTGTTGTTTGAAAAGGTGAGGATGGTCCATGGTGCACACACACACACACACACACACACACACACACACACACACACACATATATATATATATATATATATATATATATATATATATATATATAAAAGAGAGAGAGAGAGAGAGAGAGAGAGAGAGAGACAGACCTCTGGTTAGAGGATAGAAACACAACAGATATTTTATTTTCCAGATGCATCCAATCTGGAGTATATCTCATGATGGCTTTTGCCTTGCCAGCAGCCGCGATGCCTCCTTGGTGGGGTGGGCTGTAGCCATCGTAGCTTGACGTGTCTGTTGTGAAAGAGAAAGCTTTGCGTCGTTCGGTGGGAGGACTTGAAGGGAGTGTGTGTGTGTGTGTGTGTGTGTGTGTGTGTGTGTGTGTGTGTGTGTGTGTGTGTGTGTGAGCGAGCGAGCGCGCGCGCGCACGCGGGTGTGTGTGTGTGTGTGTGTGTAAAGTGTTGTGAGTGGGAACCTGGAGTGTGTGTGAAGGGATGTGGGTGGGAACTTCATTGGAATGTGTGTGAAGGGGTGTTGGTGGGTGGGAATGTGGTGTGTGTGTGAAGGGGTGGGGGTGGGAACTTGTAATGTGTGTGAATGGATGTGGGGGGGAGGAACTTGGAATATGTGTGTGTGTGTGAAGGGGTGTGGGTGGGAACTTGATGTGTGTGTGAAGGGATGTGGGTGGGAACTTCATTGGAGTGTGTGTGAAAGGGATGTGGGTGGGAACTTGGAGTGTATGTGAAGGGGCGTGGGTGGGTGGGAACTTGAGTGTGTGTGAGGGGGTGAGGGAGGGGACTGGGTGAGTGTGTGAAGGGATGAGGGTGGGGGATTGTGTGACAGTGTGCGTGAAGGGGTGAGGGAGGCGACCGGGTGAGTGTGTGAAAGGGCGAGGGAAGGGATTGGGTGACAGTGTGTGTGTGAAGGTGTGGGGGATTGGGTGAGTGTGTGAAGGGGTGAGGGAGGGGACTGGGTGACAGTATGTGAGAAGGGGTGAGGGAGGGGATGGGGGGTGACAGTGTGTGTTAAGGGGTGAGGGAGGGGACTGGATAACAGTGTGTGTGAAGGGGGGTGAGGAGGGATGGGGGATGGGGTGACAGTGTGTGTGAAGGGGTGAGGGGAGGGGACTGGATGACAGTGTGTTTTAAGGGGTGAGGGAGGGGACTGGGTGTTTGTGTGTAGGAAGGGGTGAGAGTGGGGAATTTGGAGAGAGTGCGTTTTAAGGGGGGAGAGTGAGGATTCAATGAACTTTGTGTGAAGCATAATTACCGATGGTCGCACAGGAAGAAATTGCTGTTGCTGCTTATTGCTGAACTTTTCCTGCTTAAGAAATCACAACACATGTTCCCTCTAAACACCTGTCCACATGGCTGAACTCGCAGCCATGGATCTAGCATCACCAGATGATCTACCATCCCCCTGATTCCTCTTCTGCTCTGGAGGTAATCGCTGGTTGTAATCTTGCTGACGTTGAACTTTGGATATTTTTCTTTAGCTTAACATCTCTGAAGTCTGATGGCTGCAACATTGTTCTTGCTTAAGATCTCTGTCATAATGGCACTTCGCAAAGTAAGATGGCGGGGATAACCAGGACAAGAATATGACATATAACAAAATGTCCAGATTACTTATCTTTTAAACAGATCTCAGACCTGAAATTCATAGCTATATCCAGCGCCTCTGGTAGGAGGATTCTAGAGCATACAGACCGACGTATTTTTCCCAGATTCGTCTACACCTAGACCCAAAGATGCCCACTATCTGCTGCTGGTGACCGTAAAATGAGAGTGTTGTGCCCATCACTCGTACACCACTCTTTCTACACAGACTGGTGTCTTTTAACAGGTGAGGAAGCTCAATGGTTTTATGTCTTGTGATGAGCCACTCACTATGCAACGTGCGCCAGAAGAGCGAAGGTGGTTGCCTAGTTGTTTTTTTTTTTTTTATACATGTTATGGGTATGAAAAGAGTGGTGGTCTGTGGCTTGTGTGTGTGTCGACACAAAACTCTCTCCGTTACGACCACCAGCAACAGATTGTACGAATTCCTTTAGGTTTTGATGGCCGATACAAAAATGTATCAAACTGGGGTTTTTTTAAGTCCTCTTACCAGGGGTCGTGGACATGACTGTGAAATTTGGGTTTAAGATCTGTGATGGTTCATTTATTTTTGGGGAGCTAACGAACACACACATGGAACCATTGTTCATCATTTAATAACCCACAACATACTGCCCCTTCTGGATGGGTGATAAACATTATTTTAGAATTTTGCTGGGTTTTTTTTTTTTTTTTCCGGCTACGTGGCAGTCTGTTTCATTTTCCTCAGCTCTGAAACAGATTCTAAAGTAGCGTAGATGTTATGTACAACGCGAAACAGACGAGCAAATTTTCGACAAATATGTCTTCTTCAGACAGTTACGAAAATTAAATACACAAAAAGGGTGCTTCCCTGACTGCCGTCAGCGTGAGAGTAAGTTTTAAGGTCATAGCGGGTCTGAAGGAAATATATTTATCGTTTGTTTGCTTTTGTTGATAAAGAAGCACGGAACCGACGTTGATGATGCAACAGTCGTAAAATATTCCCACCTTCAAAATGGGGGTATTATAGTCGATCAACAAACATCATTTGAATGGTATTCCAGACTGTGTGAGAGTGCAAAGAAGCTCCGTGGTGTACACCATGTGGTGAGCCACTCGCTGTGAAACATGTGCCGTAAAGAGGGTTGGGTTTTGCATGATATTCAACATAAATGCTGCACAGCAGACGCTACGAAGACATCGTTCCGGAATGTGTCACTGGAGGCGATTGTTGTGTTCTTTTCGATCACTGCATGAATAGCTTTCATTAATTTGATCTGCCATTTTTGTGGGAAACGAATTCCATTTTAAGGAGCTTCAGATAGTCTGAAGGAAACGCATCAAGTGATGGACTGCCTTCAGACAGATCCGTGTTTTTGTTTTTAACAAACGCACATTTTGAACCGATTTTTAACATGCAATAGCCCTGATGCGTCCCTTTCATGTCGGCTGGGGTGCAAACGGCATGAGTTCAATTGAGAGAGAGAGAGAGAGAGAGATGTGCTACTAGTTGAAGGTGAACTTTAACGGGAATGGTTATTTGCTTACAAATACATCCAAAAATGCATGAATATCCGCCATTTTCCGCTGCTTGTAGTAAAGGAGAAAGTGTTTTCTTTTCTTTTCTTTTCTTTTTTGTCTTGTCTTGCCGATTACTACCATCAAATCACCGAAAAAGCACTCTGTTTACACCCGATTTTTGCCGATCACACATAAACCACTCTTTTTACACCGATTTTTTTGCCGATCACACACAAGCCAGTCTCTTTACACCGATTTTTTTTTTTTATCCTGATTACACACAAACCAGTCTTTTTTTTACTCTGATTTTTGCCGATTACACATAAACCACTCTATTTACACTGATAAACTACCATTCAAAGGTGAGAAAGCTTCCTGGTGCATACCATGTAATGAGCCTCTCACTATGAACCTTGTGCTCTTCGATGTTAGAATTTGGGTGACATGAGGCATATACTTCGTAGCGGACTTCAGGAAGACGAGGAGTCGCTTGCGCTACATATCGCCCAACTGTGTCCGCTCAACAGTTCTCAAATCCTGCTCCTTCTGAACCGCCCTCTAAGCATTTCTGAACTCGCAGCCTTAGCGCACTGATTTTTGTCGATTACGAATAAGCCACTCTTTTTACACCAGTTTTACCGATTACGTATAAACCACGCTTTTTACACCGATTTTTACCGATTAAACAAAAACCATGGTTTTTTTTCATGATTTTGTTCCCCAATCACACAGACCACTCTGCTTTGCAATGATCTATCAGTCCAAGCTTAGGGCCCTCCGCTTTCTCTCTGATTCCATTTCTGCTCTAGAGGTCTTATTTGGCCATGCATGACCCTTTAGCACACAGCAAACTCCTCGACCTTCTTTTTTTTTCAAACGTTACGTCTCTGGGAATCTGACCGTTACATCATCGTTCTTGCTTTAGTTCTTGGTCATTCTGATCTTCGAAGGAACGAGAAGCATTGTCCTCAAGAGCCGAAGAAACCAGGATTGCTCCCAGCACCTGAAGGTATCACACACAGATGAGTGCCCATGTGGTACTGGCCCACAAAACCCAGCCCTCGTGTTTCAGTCCTGTTCCACGTTCGACAGCCTGCGGCGTGAGTTTTGGCCCGGTGCAGTGGAACTCCAAGAAAAGCTGTGGGGAACGGCGGACTCACTCCGACGGACCGCTGACTTTGCCCAAGCTAACGGACTTTCTATTTAACCAGCATGACCAGGGAATGCAGAAGAAGAAGTTCCCAGCTGTGTTGTTCGGCAGGTGAGGACAGTACTTCTCCGGGCCCTTCATGCCCCTTCGGGTGCATCTTGTGTTTTCTTTCGAAGGGATGAGATGTGTCGGATCATCCGGCTAAAACTTGCCGCGGTCAAGAGTTGTCGAGATCACCAGACTTCTTCACAGGTCTGAGAACCCAAATGTTTGTAGCCGTACTGAAAACCACCAGAAAAGAGGGGGGAAAAAATGGACTGCGAGTGATGTGTGCTCCAGATGTGTGTCAAGCCTGAAAGAGTTCTATTTACCATCTTCAGGGGCGGCCTGTGTGTAAAGGAGAAAGTTGTGTGCTGATTAAAACAAAAAACCACGGTTTGTACACAGACCGGTGTTGTTTGAAAAGGTGAGGATGCTCCATGGTGCATATATATATATATATGGAGTATATATGAAGGAGAGGAGAGAGAGTGGGAGAGAGGAGAGAGAGAGAGAGAGAGAGAGAGAGAGAGAGACCTCTGGTTAGAGGGGGAAAAAAACAACAGATATTTTATTTTCCAGATGCATCCAATCTGGAGTATTCAAGATCTCATGATGGCTTTTGCCTTGCCAGCAGCCCCGATGCTCCTTGGTGGGGTGGGCTGTAGCCATGTAGCTTGACGTGACTGTTGTGACAGAGAAAGCTTTGGGTCGTTCCGTGGGAGGGAGGAACTTGAAGGGAGTGTGTGTGGGTGTGTGTGTGTGTGTGTGTGTGAGCGAGCGCGCGCGCGCGCGCGCGTGTATGTGTGTGTGAAGGGATGTGGGGGGAACGTCATTTGTGTGTGTGTGAAGGGATGTGGGTGGGAACTTGGAGTGTGTGTGAAGGGTAGGTGGGTGGGAACTTGGAGTGTGTGTGAAGGTGGGTGGGTGGGAACTTCATTGGATGTGTGTGAAGTGATGTGGGTGGGAACTTGGAGTGTGTGTGTGAAGGGGATGTAGGTGGGAACTTCACTGGAGTGTGTGTTATGGGGTGTGGGTGGGAACTTGGAGTGTGTGTGAAGGGATGTAGGTGTGAACTTCACTGGAGTGTGTGTGAAGGGGTGTGGGTGGGAACTTGGAGTGTGTGTGAAGGGAGATGTGAAGGGATGTGGGTGGGAACTTGGAGTGTGTGTGAAGGTAGGTGGGTGGGAACTTCATTGGAGTGTGTGTGAAGGGGTGTAGGTGGGAACTTCATCGAGTGTGTGTGAAGGGGCGTGGGGTGGGAACTTGGAGTGTATGTGAAGGGATGTGGATGGGAAACTGAGAGCGTGTGTGAAGGGATGTGGGTACGAACTGAGAATGTTTGTGAAGGGGTGTGGGTGTTAACTTAGGATGTTGTGAAGGGGTGAGCACACGCGCGGATGAAAAAGAAAATAGATGCGTGAATTAGTTTTTAAAAAAAAAAAAGTAAATAAATGCAATTAGTAAAATTCGTCCAAATCTGCCCAGTTCTTTGAGGCTTTTCCGTCTGCCACTGCTGATCGTAGAGAAGGAGTCTTGTGCCACTACAAACGGGCCATTCTTTTACATCCACTCGTATCTTCTAATGGATGAAGAAGCTCCGTGGTGCGTTCCATGTGCCTTACCGCTGCTGTGAAATGTGGAGTATGGGACTTGCATGATGTCAGACACACACACTTTTAAGTAAAACTTGTATGCAAGCGGTATTCACAAACGTTCCGCCAGATGTGAGTTTTGTGTGTTTTTTGAAAGCGGAAACGTATTTCTTTTTTATTTCAAAGCTGTTTCCGACTGATGAAAAACAAACTGGTTTGCTTTTTTTTTCTTTTTTTTTTACAACTGTGTAAGAAACAGACGAGAGGGCAGCTCAATGGCATGGCCCCTCGTGGTCAGCTGGGCTATAAACACCATGACCAGAACCACTCGTCCAGCACTGTGGCCGGGTTCATCCTTTTCAAGTCAGGAATTGTGTTGATCCCAGTTTCAGACCACTCTTGTCCACTTCCTGAAGAACCATCCGCAGGAATCCGGTCAAGGGAC
>JADBJO010008327.1:67500-74112 GCA_016801955.1 Conus betulinus | reverse complement strand
GGTGTGTTCAGGACCATCGTCGACCCCTTTGCAAGTGCTCGCCTTCGTCGAAGCGATCGTTCAGACTGCAGTGACCCCCCTGACCTCTGTATCAGCACCACGTTCACACCATCACCCCCGACAGTTTTGCCATTTTCAGTCATACAGTGGTCAGTTTCAGGAGGGCTACGGAGAAGTGTACTGTGATTCTTACACGCATTGAAATCGGCAGTTTGTGTTTCGGCACCTTGAAAACGTATGCGTTTCTCTCTGGACTCCAAAATTCGCTTTTTAAAAGCACATATCAAAGTATGCGAGTACCTGTGTACCGATACTTACTACCTGCATTAACTGCAAGCTGAAAAAAGTGCCGTTATTGAAACGTGTTTTCATGCCATATCAGTATTCAGTACAAAATACGAAAAAGTGACTTTATAAACGAAACAGCAAAATAACAGATCTCGTCTTAGAGAGTAAGGTAAACGGTGTAGTACAAAGATGAAAATCAGAATGCGTTTTTTTTTTTTTTTTTTTTTTTTTTTTTTTTTATTGTCAGTCAGTATCGTTACACTTCTGTTTTGTACCAGTGCAAATTATGGTGGTGGCTTTCTCAAGTCTTGCGTTGTTAATGATCACAGAACATGTTTTTTGTGTGTGATGGATGGTTTCAAACCAAGACAGGAACGCTTTTTGTCACCAGCTGGAGCCTAACGTTCAATTACACAAGTCGGTCTTTCGGCACATTTAGTTTGTTTGCTAGTCCATCGCACCATCTTCGTCAAGCCGTGTTCATCACCCGGAATTTTTTGCATAATTTAATGCCCATTCACAATATGAACCTCAGTTTCTGCCCAGTGCTTAACCCCCATGCCCGTATTTATTTTTTTTTTCCGCTTCATCAATAATCCTGCTCAGCTGCGGTCTCGCAGAACGTCACTTTTTCAGTTTTCGATACTTTTTTTTGTCACTTTTTAACTGAAAACCTTTGAAAAATCTCGCTGTTCCAAAGAGTACTTAAACAAAATCTCGCCGATCCGAAGAGCACCTATGCAACAATTTCGCCAATCCAGGGAACAC
The DNA here is from genome assembly GCA_016801955.1 of Conus betulinus. NCBI lineage: Eukaryota > Metazoa > Mollusca > Gastropoda > Neogastropoda > Conidae > Conus > Conus betulinus. The sequence continues at coordinate 73,056 of JADBJO010008327.1, read as the reverse complement.
CTAAACCGAAACTCGATGATCCGGAGAGTACCTAAACAAATTTTGCCAGTCCAGATAGTACCTAAACAAAATCTTGCTTGTTGTAAAAGTACTTAAACAAATTTTCACCAATCAGATTAGTACCTAAACAAAATTTCACCAATCCGAAGCGTTCTCCGAAAAGTATCTAAGCAAAATCTCGCCAATCCAAGTAATACCTACACAAAATATTTCGCCGATCCGTAGAGTACTCGGACAAAATCGTACCAATCCAAAGAGTACCTAAACAAAACCTGTCCAATCTGGAGACTACCTCAATAGAGTCTAGCCGATCAGGACGCAACCAGAACATTTTTCCCTATATGGAGTGTACTTAAATCTGGCCAATTCGGACTGTAAAAGTATTTAAAAATCTGGCCAATCGAAAGAATACCGAAACAAAACGCCAATCCGGAGAGTATCTAAACAAAATCTTGCCAGTATGGAGAGTATTTAACCAAAATAACGCCAATCCGAAGAGTACCTGAGCAAAATCTTGCCAGTCCACAGGTTAGCTGAACAAATCTCGCCAATCCGAAGAGTTTCGTGCCAAATTCTCGGCAATCCAAAGTGTACCTCAACAGAATCTCGCCATTCCGAAGAGTACCTTAGCAAAATCTCGCCAATCCGAACAGTATCTTTAAAAAAAAAAAAAAGTCAACGATACCAAGAGTACTTAAAAAAAAAAAAAAAAAAAAAAAAAAACTCGCCAATCCTGACAATATCCAAACTAAAGCATGCCGGCCTGGAGAGTACCAACAAAAAAAACTTCCCAATTTGGACAGTACCTGAACAAAATACAGCCAATCTTAACGGTACCTAAACAAAATCTCGCCAATCGTAGAGAACCTGAACAAAATCTCGCCAACCCGATATGTGCTTACATTTCGCCAATTCCGAGCGTGCCTAAACAAAATCTGACCAATCCTGAGAGTACCTAAACAAAATCTCGCCAATCTGAAGAGTTCCCAGATAAAATCTCGCCAACCCGAATAGAACCAAAACAAAAAAACCACCAATTCAAAGAGTACCTAAACAAAACCACGCCAATCCAAAGAGTACCTAAACAAAACCTCGCCAAAGCAGAGAATACCTAAACAAACTCTTGCCAATCCCAATAATACAAGAACAAAGTCTCGCCAATCCAAAGAATATGTAAACAAAACTAGCCAATCCGGAATGTATTAAATCTCGCCAATTGGAACTGTACCTACACAAAATCTCACAAACCGAATCATACCTAAACAAATTATCGCCAGTCTGCATGCCAATCCGAAGAGCACCTAAAGGAAATCTCGCCAATCCCGAGAGTAGCTAAACAAAATCTTAGTAATCTAGAGAATATCTATATTAGATTTTCACCAATCTAGAGGATGCCTAAAAGAAAATCTTGCCAATCCAGAGAATCCCTTTAAAGGAATGCTGCCAAACCAAAGAGAACCTGAACAAAACCTTGCCAAACCAGAGAGTAAGGAAACAAAATGTCACCAAACCGAAGAGTACTGATAAGAAAGCTTGCCAATCTGGAGAGTAAATAAACAAAATTTCACCAAACCGAAGAGTGCGTAAACAAAGCCTTGCCAATCCGGAGAATAAATAAACAGAAACTCGCCAATCCGGAGAGTACCTCAACAAAACCTTGCCAATCTAGAGAGTAAGTATACACAATATCGCCAGTCCAGAGACTACCTCAACAAAACCTTGCCAATCTTCAGAGTAAGTAAACACAATATCGCCAGTCCGGAGAGTACCTCAACAAAACATTGCCAATCTAGAGAGTAAGTAAAAACACAATCTCGCCAGTCTGGAGAGTACCTAAACAAAATTTCACCAATCTGAAGAGTACCAAACAAAATTTCACCGATCTGGAGAGTTCCAAAACAAAACAGTGCCAATGTGGAGATTACCTGATCAGAATCTTGGCAGATTGAAGAGTACATAAACAAAATCCCACCAAATTGGAGAATACCTAAACACACTCTCGCCATTTTGGAGAGTACCCAAACGAAATCTTCTCAATGCTACATAAACAAAATCTTAACAATCTGGATAGTACGTGAACAAAATGTCACCAATCCTAAGAGAATCTAAACATTTTGCCAATCCGAAGAGTACCTAAACAAAACCCCACCAACGTGGAGACTACTGAACAAAATCTCGCCGTTTGGGCGAGTAGCTAAACAAAACCTTACCAGTCAGAGAGCACTTCAACAAATCTGGCCAATTAAAAGAGTACCTACACAAAATCTGGCCAATCCGAAGAGTACCTAAACAAAATCTTGGCAGTCCAGAGAGTACCTAAAAACAAAAGTTCGTCAATAGGAAAAGTAGTTGAATAAAAGTTCGCCGATCCGGAGAATACCTAATCGAAAACCCGCCAATCTGAAGAGTTCCTAAACAAAATCTTGACTATTTCGAGATTACGTATTCAAAATCTCAGCTATCCAAAGAGTCATTAAACAAAATCTTGGCTTTCCAAAAGAGGACCTAAACCAAATCTCGCCAACCTGGAGATTTCCTAAATGAAATCTTTCCAATCTGAAGAGTTCCTGAACAAAATCATGCCAATCCGAAGAGGATCTAAACAAACTGAAGAGCACCAAAACAAAATCTCGCCAATCCGTAGAGCACCAAAACAAAAATCACGCCAATCCACAAAATATCTAAAAAAAAAAAATCTGGCCAATTCGCAGAGTACGATGAGAAACACTCGCCAATCCAAAGACGACCTAAACAAACCAAAGAGTATCTAAACAAAATCTCGCCAATCCGTAGGGTTCCAAAACAAAATCACGCCAATTCAGAATGTTCTTAAAACAAAATTTTGCCAGCATGGAGAGTACCTAAACAAAATCTGGCCAATCTGAAGAGTATACATAAACAAAATTCCATCACCTTCGAGAATACCTAAACAACACCTCGCAAATTAGGAGAGTACCTAAACAAAATCTGACGAGTCTGAAGAGTACCTAGACAAAATCACACCAAATCGGAGAGTACCTAAACAAAACCCCATCAAGTTGAAGAGTACATAAACAAAATCCCGCTTAATTGGAAAGTACCTAAACAAAATCACGCCAGTCCCAAGATTAACTTAACAAAACTCGCCAATCCAAAGATTACCTAAACAAAATCTGACCAATCGGAAGAGTACCTAGGCAAAATCACACCAAATTGAAGAGTACCTGAACAAAATCCCACTAAATTGGAAAGTAACGAAAACAAAATCTCGTCTGTTCAAAGATTTACTTAACAGAACTCGCCAATCCAAAGATTGCCTAAACAAAATCTTGCCAAACCGAAGTGTATCTAAACAAAAAGTCTTTCCAATCTGGAGAGTACCCACACAAAATCTGGCCATTCTGAAGAAGTAAAACACAATCTCGAAAATCCGAAGAGTACCTAAACACAATATTGTCAGTCTGAACAAAACCTAAACAAAAGTTCGCCGATCTGGAGAATACCCAGTCGAAAACTCGCTAATCCGAAGTGCACCAAAACAAAAGCTTGCCAGCCCGGAGACTTATGTAATCAAAATCTCGCCTATCCAAAGAGTCCCTAAACAAAATCTCGGCAATCCGAAGAGGACCTAAACTAAATCTTCTCCATCCAGAGAATGCCTAAACAAAACCATGCTAATTCGAAGAGTCCCTAAAAAAAAGTCTCGCCAAACCAAAGAGGACCTAAACAAACCAAAGAGTACCTAAACAAAATCTCGCCAATCCGTATAGCACCAAAACACAATCATGCCAATCCGGATTTGACTTGAACAAAAGCTCGCCGGTCTGTAGACTGACAAAACAAAACCTCGCCAATTTGAAGAGTACCTAAACAAAATTTCGCCAAACGAAAGAGTATCAAAAAAAATCTCCCTGATTTGGAGAGTGCCCATACAAAATGTGGCCAATCTGAAGATTACCTAACAAAATCTCGCCCAATCTGAAGAACACTTGAACAAAATATCGCCCAGCCAAAGAATACCTAAACAAAATCTCGTCAATCCGAACAAAACCTAAACAAAAAATCGCCAATCTGGAGAATATCTAAACGAAAACTCGCCAATCCGAAGAATACCTAAACAAAATCTTGCCAATCTGGAGAGTACGTAATCAAAATATCGCCTATCCAAAGAGTCACTAAACAAAATCTCAGGAATCCGAATAGGACCTAAACTATTTTTTTTTTTTTTACAGATCTGGAGACTGTCATAACAAAATCTGGCCAATCCAAAGAGGACATAAACAAAACCTCGCCAATCCGAAGAGAACCTGAAGTAAATCTTGCCAACTTGAAGACAATAGACAAAATCTCGCCAATCTGAAGAGTCCCTTAACAAAATCTCGCCAATCTGAAGAGGACCTAAACAAATCAAAGGTGTACCTAAACAAAATATCCCCAGTCCATAGAACACCTAAACAAAAAATCACGCCAATCCGGATAGTACGTAAACAAAATCTCGCCAATCCATATCCGTAAAGTGCCAAAACAAAATCTTGCCAACCCAAACAGGACCTAAACAAACCGAAGAGTTATTTAACAAAATCTCACCAATCCGTAGAGTACCAAAGCAAAATCACGCCAATCTGGGACGTACTTAAACAAAACCTGGCCAATCCATGGAGTGTCAAAACAAACTCTCGCCAATCCGAATGGTACCTAAACAAAATCTCGCCTATCCGAAGGGTGCCTCAACAAAAACTCGCTAACCTTGGGAATATCTAAATTAAAAACTTGCCAGTCCAGAGAGTACTTAAACAAAATGTTGCCAATCTGGAGAATACCTAAATACAATCTTGCTAATCGGAGAGAGAAAAAAAATCTCGCCAATCCGGTGAGTTCCTAAACAAAATCTTACAAAACCGATGAGTATCTGAACAAAAATCTCGCCAATCTGGAGAATGCCTTAACAAAATTTCGCCAATCAGGAGAGTACCTGAACAAGATCTCGCCAATCCAGAGAGTACCTTAACAAAATCTTGCCAATCAGGAGAGAATCTTTACAAAATCTTGCCAATCAGGGGAGTACCTGAACAAGATTTCGCCAATCGAGAGAGTACCTAAACAAAACAACGCAATTCGGGAGAGTACCTAAACAAAATAGTAACAAAATTTAGCCAATCCGGAGAGTACCTTAACAAAATTTCGCCAATCCGAAGAGTACCTAAACAAAATGTCGCCAATCCGGAGAATATCTAAACAAAATCTCGTCAATCCGGAGAGTGTCTAAACAAACTGTCGCCAACCCGGAGAGTACCTAAACAAAATCTTGCCAATCCGGAGAATACCTAAACAAAATCTTGCCAATCCAGAGAGTACCTAAACAAAATCTCGCCAATTGAGAGATTAAACAAAATCGCACCAACCCGAGGAGTACCTAAATGAAAACTTGCCAATCCGGAGAGTATCTAAATAAAATCTCGTCAACCCGGAGAATACCTATATGAAAAAGCACATTGCCGCTGACAGCTCCAGCTACACCACTGAGATCATAGCCTCGGCCCTGGCTCTTCAATCGGCCAAGAAATCAAAACAAACATT
>JADBJO010008327.1:62500-65000 GCA_016801955.1 Conus betulinus | reverse complement strand
TCGGAGGCTTGCGCGGTGATCCCTTAGGCTGTGCTGGCGGGGGCATCAACACTTGATGATAGGCTAGTTTTTGACAATACTTCCAGGACTGAAAAGTCAAGTTGCTTTCTAACTTAAGCACGACGTGGTGAAGAGCTGATGCCCCCCAGTGCCCAGTAGGGCCTCCAGTGTCAGACAGGCTAAGGGTGAGGACCCGGACTAAAAGTAACCCGCCTTTTTTCCATTTCGTATCTTCTGCCTTTCTTATTTGGCTCTTTTCTGCCTTCGTCTCCCATTGAGGTCTTCTTTTCCCACATTCCTTTTCTCTGTGTGGTCTTCTTAAGATCCGCCGCGTTTGCCGTGCGGTGCGACCTGTGATGGAGGGGGATGAGATCCAGGTGATTAAGAGGGCAATGCCCTCAACACATCGCTTTGACTCGGACCTCTCTTAGACAGGAGGTACACTCTGGCCCGGGTGTATCAATCGGTTTCCCTGGATGGGGTGGGGTCAAGACAGGCAGTTCTCCCGGCTGGCAAAGGCAAACCCTGCAGTGCTCGGCTCTCTGACCCCGGAGTTGAGTTGAGCATGGGGGGGGGGGAGGGGGGGAGGGTTAGTGGTGCTCTGTTTGTCGTATATCTCTCCTGAGGCCTGGAAAGGGTCAGGATAGTGACTTCTTGGCCCTGGCCCCTTAGTTGGACTCGATGGTGGGTGGGTAAGGGAGACACGGAATTATAACGCATAAAACATGGCTTATTCTAAAAACATTCCCACTGCAAAGAAGAGGAAAGCAGCAGTCCAGCCCTCTTTCCAGACATTTGGATTCAGGCAGCGCCTCGGATATGGTGACAAAGAAAGAGGACAGGTTTCTGGCTTGTGATTGAAGCGACAGAACAGGGTAAGCCCATTTCCGCTCTGAGCCCTTTCGCAATCCAGAAGGCCTTCCAAGGAATAGCAGGCGACCCTCAGTCGATGAAAAGGCTTAAGAAGCGGCTCGTTCGTTGTCCAGTGCAAGTCGAAGAAACAATCTGAACAGCTGCCGAGGGCCACAAGGCTAGTGGACAGAGAAATCGGGGTGACTCCCCATAAGCAATTGAATTCATCCAAAGGAGTCATTCGATGCCCAGATCTGAAAGGTGTCTCGGAAACAGAAATAATAAGGTCTGTGATTATGGCGCATAGGCTGACAGTCCGTAAAGGTGCAGAAAGAGTGCCCACCAACACCCTCTTTCAGACATTCTGCTCCCCATCATTACCTCAGGTCATTAAAGTAGGCTACATGAATGTCTCGTGTTCAACTGTATATTCCATCTCCGATGCGGTGCTTCAAGTGCCAGAAGTCTGGACACATCAGGGATCGCTGTTTAGGGGAGGAGGTGTGTGGTGTTTGCTGCAAGGCAACCCATGATGGGCCGTGTAAGGATTCGGCTCGTTGTGCAAACTGCGGTGGCGACCACTCCTCCTCTTGACGCAATTGTCAGTTCGGATTTAGGAGTCCAACATTCAAAAGATAAAACGGAAAAAGAAAATGTTTTTTTGAGGCACGAAAGCAGGTCCTTGGCAATCAGACTTATCCAGTTTGTTTATACGCTTTGGCTGTGAAGAACGTTTCAACCCCGTGATTCTTGTCATCAAAAAACACTACGAGACTAAATGCCAAACCCTGGTGGAGGCAGGTCCACCACCTCTCAACCCAAAGCGGATGCCCCTGGTGGGGGCAATTAATCCACCACCTTCAGACTGCCTAGCAGTCTAATCCATCTGCTGCTGGGCAGAATAAAAAGCCAGCCCTCCTGCCTCGGAACTTCTGTGAGCAGTGCCCATGCGGGCAAGGGAGTTCAACCGAGTGTGGAGATGGTAGAGATGAGAAACATGCATCCACCGTCTCCAAAAACTCAAGACGTCTTCACCTGCGGGCAAGTCTGCCAGCAGGTCTGGAGACCAAAACAGTCCAGTTCAACTTGGAAACATATCCGCTCCATTGGATGTAGACGATGACTCGGAGATGAACTGCTTTCTCTCCTTTTCGTCCTCTGCACCATGGACAGTAAGTTAATTCATTGGAATATCCGTGGCTTAAAATTCAAACATCGAGGAGCTGCAGCTTCTTCTGTGCCAAATACTAAAATTGTACGTAGTAGCTCTTCAGGAAACTGAAATTCAAAGCCAGAAGACCTTCAGTCTTTCTGGCTTAATATTCTTTCCAAGTCTGCACAACCATTCACATTGCGACTAACGGGCGGTGATGCCCTTCTTATACACAAAATTTTGCTGTTTAGTCCTGTCGCTCTGACTATCCCCCTTCAGGTAGTAGCTGCGAGAGTCGCTCTCCGTAAAACTTGTTTCAATGTGCTCACTATATCTGCCATTTTCTATTCCAGTTTGCCGTCAGGACCTTGTCAGTCTGATTGGAGAACTTCCTCGACTTTTTTTTTTTTTTTTTTTTTTTTTTTTTGCTTTTGGGTGATTTCAATGGATACGATCCTCTTTGGGGTAGTGCGAAATCGTCACCCAGAGGTTGCT
>JADBJO010008327.1:52500-55000 GCA_016801955.1 Conus betulinus | reverse complement strand
AGGTTCAGAGAACAGCAATAATGGACAACATTGGGTTGCAGCTTGAGGAGGAGGGGGGGGGGGGGGGGGGGGGTTGAGGGCTTGTAGATGCAGACTTACACCATTGCCTAGGACGATCAGGATGGATACAAAAGTCAATGGTTTTCTGGGGGCTTGGACCTGCAAGTGATTGCATATAAGCGTGTTGCAATAAGCAGGGAATGTAGGCGTAATGTCTCTATAGGGGAGGGAGCGGGTGAAGAGAGGGGTGGGGGTGCGAACAGGAGATAGGACAGAAAAAAAAAACAATTTTTTGTTTTGTTTTTGAACGATTAGATATTGAAATTGTCCCTCCCCCCCTCTCCCCCCTCTCTCTCTCTCCCTCTCTCTCTTTTTTCTCTTTGTCTCTCTCTTCCCCCCCCCCCCCTCCCCCATCGAACTGCCTACTTGCTTCTCTGCTTCTCTCTGTTTCTGTCTCTCTGTTTCTCCTCTCTCCCCAGCCTCTCTCTCTCTCTCTCTCTCTCTCTCTCTCTCTCTCTCTCTCTCTCTCTCACTCAAACAACATGGATACATGGCAGGAGACGAATTTCAACATGTTCCACAGACAGACATCAGACATCTCTCACTGCATGATAGAGGTTACAAACAATAAGAGATCTTTTTTTTTTCTTCTCCTGTCGCGTTCCCGGCCATGCTATGTCCTCAATCCGCTTTGTAAGGCGAAGTCCAAAGTCCGGCGTAGAGACCCCACCGGTCCACACAGCTTCTCCTGGACCTCAACTGAACTGGGTCACGTCTGGCATCTCAAGGCTTGAAGGAGCAGGACTGCAAAATGTGGGTGGGATTTGGGAGCCAGTTCCACTTGGGCACTGGTCAGTACGAGAGAGTTTGAGACGTGAGAGATGGGAGAGGAGCTGGCAATATCCTGTTCGCAGCCTGAAGATGGTAACTTCGGCTGTTCTGTCGAGTTGGTTGATGCTGTCCTCTTCAGTTGATGCTGTCCTTGGTTCCACACTCCCAGTTGTCCCTGAGGATGGTTGGCTTCATCGTAGGACAATGGATGCCCTGACTGTTCTGAAGTTGTGCCGATCTTGACAGTCTGCCTCCTTGTTCCCTCCAATACCACAGTGAGAAGGGATCCCCTGCAGAACAAAAACATGGCAAGAGCTGAGTTCCTCCATCACATTTTACAGTCAGAGATAATGGCAAATAATGAGAAAGAACAGCAAAAGATATGATGGCATGAACTGAATTCCAACATTTTTGTCAGACAGACAGTGAAGAGTTATACAAAAAAACAAGCACACAATAGCCTCAATGTCTGGGGTTGCATTTCAACGTATTTTTACATACAGTTTTCAGGAGGAAGGGAGGCGTGTGTGCTGGGACGGAAAAAAAACCCAGCATGATGATACATCTCGTGGCCACAGCTGAAGTTCTTTAAGATTCTCCACTGACATTTATCACTGAGTGATGAAAATGACCAACAGAAGGAAGACCAGTAACGGGGACGGATTCACTAGTAACAACAAATGGCACAGCAGCAAGAGATCCAGTGACAGGAACTGGATTTCAACATATTCCATGAACAGCAACCACAGGGTGGTACAGTGGACAGATAACAACACGTTTGATGTTTGCCCATAATTACATTTTTCCATAGAAAACTGTGATAACATGATTACGAGGAAGGTCGTGCCACTGAACGCGTAATTTCTGTAGGTTATATAGTCATTTGTCAGAGGGCGATGAAAGGGACAAAAACACACAGAGATGGAACACAGCAAGTTTTCAGTTTGTCTAACATATTTCAGAAACAGCTATTGTGAGTGTTCTTACTTTAAAAAAAAAAGATCTTTTGAATAAATACTGGTTAACTTCGAATACATTTGGTGAAAGTTTTTTTTTTTTTTTTTTTTTTTGGGTGATCACAAAAGAGCCAAATTCCAAGATCATTCATGGGACAGTTATTACTACGGGATACAAAGCAATGGCTTAATTCTTCTGTCATGTTTCAGAGACAGAAATGAGTAAATCTCCTGGCAGCCAGGACTAGACTATTCGGCGGGTGTGCCATCATTTCAACATACAAGATACAATATACAACAGGACAACATCTAGGCTAGGCACAAGTAAAATACGTCTCTAATCAAGCGCGTGATTAAAGAGTGAAAGATACTATTTTTTCGTGTTTTTTTTTTAATTCCTCTTTGACACCACTCAACTATGATAACATCATTGTCATTTGCGTTCTTCCGGCAATTTGTCAGAAGGGCCGTTAATGACTGGTCCCGGGTGACAGCTTCATTTAGCAGTCATTTAGAAGGACTGGGGACTGGGGCGTGTGCAGACTCAGAAGATAGCAGAGGAATATTAGGGATGACATATGCATGTGTCACACTGTATGACAGAATCATCAGATTTCTATGGCGCTTTTCATATGGGCCTACATATCTTTGTGTATATGCACGTTTGCCTCTACCCACAAACACACGTACATGAACACATGCGTGTGTGTTTG
>JADBJO010008327.1:47500-50000 GCA_016801955.1 Conus betulinus | reverse complement strand
TAAAATCCAAAATAACTGAAAGCCGCACTGTTCCAGAACATCTAAATTTCAACAAGGCGAACTGGGATCTTTTTGCAGGAACTGTCCGTGGGGAACTCACAGAGGAAGTTCTACAAAGTCCGGATCCCGCAGAAACGGTTTCCAATATCCTCATAAAATGCGCCAAGGCCTCCATTCCAACTTCCTCAAACAAACCCCAAATGCCAAAGACACCCTGGTTTAATTTTGACTGCCAACAAATCTCAAAAGTACGTAAACGGGGCTCAGCGTCAGGTATACCAACGACCCTCTGGTCCTAAACGCCCGAGCCCATCAGAAACTCCGTGCTAAATCGAGACATACTTTCAAAATCAGTAAACGTCGGTCTTGGAGAAACTTCTGCTCCGCACTGACATCTAAAACTTCAAAGAAAAAAGTTTGGAACATCATCAGAAAAATCAAAGGGAGAACACCAACCCCTCCATTCATCACCTGAAACTTGCCGATGCTTTGATCACTGACAAACAAGCTGTTGCCAATCTGTTGGCCTCCACCATCCAGCAGAACTCTTCATCTTTAATAAATCTGCAGCCTTTTTAAGAAACAAGCAAATTAGAGAGAAATTCATACAATTTCACATCAGACAACTCTGAAGCTTACAATCTGCCTTTCTCGATTAGCGAACTAAAATCAGCTTTGCAAACCTGCAATGACTCTGCCCCTGGTCTGGATGACATTCATTATCAGGTTTTGAAACACCTTCCAGAAAGCTGTCTCCAGACCCTTCTCAAAGTCTATAACCATATCTGGACCACAGGGTGCTTCCCGCCCTCCTGGCGGAAAGCCCTGATCATTCCAATCCCCAAACCTGGAAAGGACCCTACCAACCCATCAAACTATCGCCCAATAGCTCTGACCAGCTGCCTGTGTAAGCTGATGGAAAAGATGGTCAACTCCCGTCTGATGTGGAAGCTGGAAACCGACGGCCTTTTGGCCAGTGAACAGTGCGGGTTCCGCAAGTACCACTCGACAGTTGACCATTTAATCCGTCTAGAAACCACCATTCGCAACGCCTTTGTCAACAAGCAGCATGTGGTCGCTATCTTTTTCGACCTAGAAAAAGCATATGACACCACGTGGAAATCAGGGATCCTCATGGATTTGCATAAACTTGGTTTTCGTGGCTATCTGCCTATGTTTATCGAAAAACTTTCTGGCTGATCGACAGTTCCAGGTGCGTGTTGGCACCACACTCTCGGACATCCATGGGCAGGAGTTGGGTGTACCTCAGGGGAGCATCCTTTCTCCTGCCCTTTTCAGCATTAAGATCAATGACATTGTGAAATCGGTAAGCCAGGGCTCTGAGTCTTCTTTGTTCGTTGACGACTTCGCGCGCTGTACGCAGTTGGAGCTTCTTACGCCAGCGTACAGCGGCGACTCCAACTTTGTGTCAACAGGATTCAACAGTGGGCCGAGGACAACGGGTTTACCTTTTCACGTACAAAAACCCAGTCAATCCATTTTCACAATTTTCGTCAATTTTTTGCTGATCCTGAAATTCTTCTGGATAAGACCACCATTCCAGCTGTTAAGGAAGCGAAATTTCTGGGGGTTATTTTTTGATCAAAAAACTGAACTTTCTCAGCCATATTAAAAACCTCAAAACTTCTTGCCAGAAAGCTCTGAATATTCTGCGGGTCGTAGCACACACTGACTGGGGCGCTGATAAGAAAAAAACTTGCTGCACCTCTACAGAGCCCTGGTCCGTTCCAAACTGGACTATGGTTGTGCTGTGTATGGCTCTGCAAGACCGTCTTACCTCAAACTCTTAGACCCTATCCACCATCAAGGGCTTCGTCTATGTCTTGGAGCATTCCGCACCACCCCTGTGTACAGCCTGTACGCAGAGGCAGGTGAACCCTCACTGTCCAACCCGCAGGTTGAAACTATCTTTGAACTACTATATCAGACTGTTCTCTGAACCAGAAAACCCTGCCTATGACTGTGTTTTGACCCTCAGTTCCAAAACAAATTCGAAAACAACCTACCTGTATTCCGTCGTTTGGCCTTCGTATGCAGCCTCACGCACGGAATGCAGGTCTAGACCTAGGAGTTGTGTCTGATTTTTTTTCCAAGTTCCCAGATGAGCCTCCGTGGACCTTTTTCACACCAGACATTCGTTTTGATCTTGCAGCTTTTCGCAAAGAGTCCACCCAGCTCTCTGGCATACAAGGCGTTGTATGCTGAGCTGAGTTCAAAACTCCCATCCTATCAGAAAATTTTCACTGACGGTTCCAAGTCTGAAGATGGAGTGGCCTGTGCAGCCTACTGCCCTGGTGCTCCTTCTCAAATACTGTTAGAACATATTCCTTCAGACGCTTCTGCTTACTCTGCTGAACTTACAGCTCTGGTTCTGGCACTAAGAATAATCTCACAGTCTCCAAAGAGGGACTTTCTGGTTTTGTCGGATTCGCTGTCGGCTTTGGAGGCCATATCTGGCCGCAACCTTCAGCACCCCGAA
>JADBJO010008327.1:40000-45000 GCA_016801955.1 Conus betulinus | reverse complement strand
GAACTCTGAACTCTGAAATTTAATGATTATAGGCCAACAGCCCCTTTCATGGGGGGAACACAAAATCATACCTCACTTCTAGAGAACATACAAACAGGGAAAACTCTAATCACAGAGAAAACATAACTCTGACTGGACAGACATATGATATGAACTGTACATGATTTATATGATCAGGATATTTCTGATTCACATGTTTGTATTGCCGATGAAGGCTTGTCTATTTTTGAAGGCAGAGACTAGGAATTTTGCCAAGTTGACTATTTGATCGGGCAGTTCAGTAGTAAATACACCAATCAGTTTGCATTCCAATTCTCACCCGCAGTCACGTCAAATTTATGCAACTTTCTGATCTGATTGTACAATGGCACTTGAACATAAAATGAATTTCATCTCTTCTTGTAGATTTAAACATACAGGGCATGTCGTGTTTTCAGCTGTAGGTGAAAAGCGAAATCTGTGTACATTTAATTGAGAAACACCCATTCTAAATTGTGCCAGAACATTCCTGTAATTTTCTACATACAGAATACTGATATATTTTTCTCGAGAAAACATGTGCTTCAATTTACCATACATGACAACCGTGGACTGATATCCAAATGGTTTCGCCAATGATGGCAAAAATTACTAAATAGTCTGAATTTTAATTCTTTTATGAATCCTATTTCATTACCACAACCAAAAATCCATACTTCTTGAAATCCATTTTCACACAGGATATTTTAACATGTGTGGCCCATGTTACATGGCCTTTCTCATGCATAGACAGTGACATGTTGTACGCTTTCTTTGAAAATCTGGTATCCGGTTGTTTTAACAATCTAAAGCCAGTACTTAATACACCGGGTAACAGTTGATACCCATAATGGAAAACGTCCAAGTTCTCCATATACTACGTCGCTTGCTGATTTGTTTCTTACATGTAAAAATCTTTTGCATGCGTACAGATGTACTTGCTCCAACTGGGGGTACAGCAACGGGACAACCTGTGCATCAAAAAGTTTGAAGAAAAAATATCCGGTGAATTACACCCAATTCTTTTTTAGTGTGCACAGGATGTCGTTTGTACATTTCTTTCCTCTAAGTTTTAGTTCTTCCATGGCAAGTGTAAAACTATGTCTAGTAGAAAAAGTAAGACCTAAGTATTTGTACGAATTAACCACTTCTAGCGGGGTGCCGTTCAGAAACCATCTCTCCCTTGAGCTGAGAAAACCACCCTTCCTGAAAACAATGATTTTTGACTTGTCTAAATTTACTGTTAACCGCAGTCTTTCTGTTTCTCTTTGGAGAATATTCAGTTGATGCTGCTGCAGTCCAATCGCAGTAGAAGCCAAAAGAGTAAGATCATCAGCAAACAGCAAAAGGAATAGCTCAGTTTCGTCTGATGTGAGGGTAGCACCATGTTTACCGTTTACAATTACGTCATTTGCAAGTTCATTTATTAACAAAGAAAATAATAACGACTAATAACACATCCTTGCTTTAAGCCTTGTAAACATTCAAAGAAACTTGAGTAACGTGTATTATTATAACATAAAACACACGCTTTCACATCGGAGTACATTGCCTGAATCATTTTTAGCATCCTACCTCGCACACGCCTGCTCGTAGCAGCACCGCCCACAATACCTTACGGTTCACAGTATCATATGCTTTTTTGAAATCGATGAAGGCCACGTATAGTTTTCGTACTCTTCTGCAAGTATTTTTCAATTATTGCGTTTAAAGTGAATATATGATCTATCGTTGAGCGGCCTTTTCTAAAGCCAGCTTGTGCCTCACAAATGATACCGTTTTGCTCTGCCCATAAAGTTAACCTGCCATTGATAATATGTGCAAAAAACCTTACTAAGAACACTCAACACAGAGATATGCCTCTGAAATTATCAGGAATGTTGGCATCACCTTCTCTCATACAGGGAATTATTGCTGCCCTCCCGCCCATTTTGATGGGAAAAAACTCCTAGAGAATATAGCGTTGAAATACTTCTTCAAGTAAGGGAGAATTATTTGCTCTGCATTCTTCAACATTTCAGGCAAAAGACCATCTAAAACCCGCTGCCTTCTTATTTTTCATGTGTTTTAAATCGCTTTACTGATTTCTTTTTCACTTATCTCTCCATCCAATATATGGTCAATAACGTTTCGTCCGATTCATCATTTAGGCAATCTTCCCCGTTGACAAATCCTTCGTTGAAAACTGATTCAAAGTGCTGTACCCACTCGTCTTCTGTAATGTCATTTATAGAACACTTCTTCTTTTATTCTTGTTAATCTCGTTCCAGAACTGATTGGAGTTTTCCACTGAGCTTAAAAGATTTTTTTTCAAATCAAAGTTTCTCTGGGCACGCTCTTTCATGTCGAGCATAGTCCTGTATTCTTTCCTCACTCCGATGTATTTAACGTAGTCGGCTTCATCTTTAGTTTTTTTTCTAGCCCTTCGAAGGTGCCTTATTACTTCCCTTTTCATTGAAAAGCACTCATTATCAAACCATCTGGCTTTACGAGCACTTTGTTTACCTACTAACACTTTTTTTTTCATTGGTTCAGCTGCCTCTTTTAATGATGAAGTAAAAAAATATTCACCGAGTCATCTAGATCCATATCAATCAGAGAAATTGCCAACTCAAGTTGGGTCTGAAAAAGTTCTGATCTTAAGTATTCAGTGAACATGTGGGCTTGATCTTCTGACCAAATAATCTTCTCTAGCTGTACAGCGTTGTTGACAGTGGGTTGAACAGTGGAATTACCAATCTTACAATACAATTCAACAGGCATATGGTCTGACTCAATTCTGTCTCCTATGACCATCCGTTCAAAACTGCACAAAGATCGAAACTCGTAAGGAAATAATCAATAGCGCTATGACCTGTTCAGATAAATATGTGAAATTACCAGAACCCTCGAGTTCTGGACACCCATTTAATATTTTCAAATTGTAACAGGCGCACATATCAAGTAACTTCTTACCAAAATCATTTATTTTACAAAGGCTCTTGGCTTCCATGCACGCTGTTTGTTGCCTGGGCATGCTGGTCACTGGTGGATGGTATAGCTCGTGCCCGTAAATTATACACAATATTTTTCTTTCTGTACCGAGTCACCACTGGTTTTTCTGAACTGGTTGCTGTGGTACAGTGTCTGTGTCTCCAGTGGTGTCTGTGTGCTGGGGCGGATCTTTAGGATTAGCTGCCTCCATGCATGGCAACCCTTCCTGTTGACCGGAGCTTGCATGGTCTGTTCCAGCGGGAGGAACAGGTGGAACGGGTGACGGTTTGATTGATTTTGGGACTGGAGCATTTCTTTTCTTCTGCATTTAGAGCTGGAAAGTCAGTTGTCGATAAGCAGTATGTGGGCATTCCATGATCACCACACGATTCTGTGAGCGCGAATCATCACTGAGAATTCCCCTCTCACCCCTCTTGAGCAATTTGCATCATGATAAAAGAGGGACGTGTTCCTTCGTCTGGAGTGTAGGGGCTGATCACATCTGAGGATTCTTTTGTTGCGGAGGTCATAAGTGTAGACCGCCTCATCCGTGATCAGCCTGTCATAGCGTAAACTGGATCTTTGCCCTTCGTGTCTTAGCTGGCGTTGCACAGGGAGAAGTTCTTTCCTCTTCTGTTGAGTATTTTCTGAGAAAATCTTCCCGAACAAAGATATTCTGAAAACCATCTGAATTTCTCAGTTTTGGTGCATTTTGAAGCACTAACCTTTTTTGGCTGTAGCTCTGGGTGCTGAAAGGACGGTGTGATTTGGCTGTGAAGGGAAGGCGGGTTAACGACCATGCACTGTCTGCATTCCTGGCTAGAGAGAGAGAGAGAGAGAGAGAGAGAGAGAGCGAGAGAGAGAGAGAGAGAGAGAGAGAGAGAGAGAGAGGAGAGAGAAGGACACGCAGAGATAAGATAAGAATGCTGCTTATAGCCCAGCCCGATCGCAGAAGGCCCATATTAGGGCTGGTGGATAGAGAGAGAGAGAGAGAGAGAGAGAGAGAGAGAGAGAGATGGTAGTTCTGATGCTTCTGGTGGAAGGTGGTGAGGGGGTGTTGTTTGTGTGGTGGGGGTGGGAGAAAGGAGGTAGCAGACACATTAAGTGAGGCAGGGGCTCTTTACGACTGACACCATTCTCTAAAAACAGGTGGCATTTTTCCCACGACCACAGGACCTGGTTGTGATTGAAATCGTCTGCTTTGTGTGTGTGTGTGTGTGTGTGTGGTGTGTGTGTGTGTGTGTGTATGTGTGTGTGTGTGTGTTTGTGTTTGTATGTTTGTGTGTGTATGTGTGTGTGTTTGTGTGTGTGTGCGTGAGTGTGCGTGCGTGCGTGCGTGCGTGCGTGCGTGCGTGCGTTTGTGCGTGCGTGCCTGCCTGCATCCATGAGTGCGTGCGTGCGAGTGTGAGAGAGAGACAGACAGAGACAGACAGGCAGACAAAGAGAGAGAGAGAGAGAGAGAGAGAGAGAGAGAGAGAGAGAGAGAGAGAGAGAGTGGATGGGTACGTGTGTGTGTGTGTGCATGCGTGCGTATCATGCGTCTGTGTGTATCGCTCTCTTTTTCTCTCTGTGCCTGTCTGTCTGTCTGTCGTCGGTCGGTCTCGGTCTCTGTGCGCGTGTGTGTGTGTGTGTGTGTGTGTGTTGTGTGTGTGTGGTGTGTGTGTGTGTGTGTGTGTGTGTGTGTGTGTGTGTGTGTATCCGCGCGCGTGCGCGTGAAAGAATGTATGCGGTGGGGTTAGAGATAAGGAGCCACGTAACTGATGTGGAGATTTTTTTATGACTTACACTATCGTCTACTTAGAGGTTGAAGACAAAGGTTAACTGTTTTCAAATGGCTCTGACCTCATAGTGACTGTTTAAAGGGGAGCTGAAATAGCCAAGAAGAGTGGGCGTGATGTGACTAGAGATCACAGGGGAGAAGACAGAAGAAAGAAATAAAAAGAAAGCTTTCATTTGATTAGTTACCGAAATGTTCTCTTGACCTCCCAGCCGGGAGTCCTGGGACGCTA
>JADBJO010008327.1:27500-30000 GCA_016801955.1 Conus betulinus | reverse complement strand
ACACACACACACACACACACACACACACACACACATACACACACACACACAAAGGACCAGGTGGATCCAAAGCAATGGTAATGATTCTTCAAATAAGACTTGTGGGGAACAATAAAAATTGATCTCTTGCGCAAGGAAACCCCTATAAAGGATGGCAGAGAAAGTCGATTCTGAAATACGATGAACGATTTTACTGTGTGACATTCATTCTAACACATACAGTGAACCTAACACCAGTCTTTTTATGGCCATCAAGACCAACAACAGAATCCAGAACACAAAAATCCGAAGCCGCTGAATGGCACGAGACAGAGAACCGATGCCGCTGAATGGAAGAGAGAGAGAGAGAGAGAGAGAGAGGACTTTTTTCGAATGTATCAGTTTGAGGGAGCAGAGAGAGAGAGAGAGAGATGAGAGAGAGAGGAGGAGGAGAGGAGAGAGAGAGAGAGAGAGAGAGAGAGAGAGACGAGGGACCGTGGAGAGAGAGAGAAGAGAGGACGAGAGAGCGGGCATACTCTACTTTTTCGAATGTATCAGTTTCTTTTTTGAAAAAGCCGTCTGGGAAAGGTTGATTAAATGAAAAGAGGGATAACAGCTTCTTTATCAAAATCCATCCCTATGGTTCATAAGCATGGAGTTTCGTATATGGAAGCGAATATAAAGCGTTCTAGCAAACAAATCAAACGATGTTCTCGATCATATACACAATAAGCTTGAAAACCAAACGTATCCAAATATATCTTGCGTATTTTGTTCTGCTCTAAACAGTCTGAAATACAGACATGCGTTGCACAGATTTCCAAAAGAGCAACAAAGCTTCCTTCTGATCTTCTTTTATATCTGTGGATGTTAAACTCACCTGATTAAATTCCAGTTAACCCTTTTAAGCTGTGCTACACCACTTTTCCGCCTCGTTTTCTGTTCAACAGTTCAGATAGAACTGTCGATGTTAACAATGTCGCTACTGAAATAGGGAACCTGGCGCATTAATGTAAAATGACTTTAACGGCGTCGAGCTGCCTACCCACTGGTTGAAAATGCCCCTAAGTGGAGATGGATATCATGTTTTTATCCTGGGGGGGGGGGGGGGGGGGGGGGGGGGGGGGGGCGGGGGTGGGGGGGGGAGGGGGGGGGGAGGGCGATCGTATGGGGGAGGGGGGGGGGGCGGGGGGGGGGTGGGGGGGAGGCGATTATGTTTCATAGCAGGAAATGACACAGTCCTCTCCTTAATCACTGTTGCCTCCAGTCCTTTTTTTTCCCGCCCGTCAACGGTTTTGAAACGTTCTTGAAACGAAGCAACAAAATAAAACGTTCATCTCACTGGATGAACTCCGCCAACGCTAGTTATACCCTGCACTGAGTGGCTCTGTGGTTGTCACACACTTAGGTGTAGCCTTTTCTTTTTTTCTGCGATGGAAAGTCGTTTTTTTTTCTCTCCCTATTATCGTCGCTACTTGAATGATTATCTTCCAAACCAGACATGATGACAGATCCCTCGCTGTGACGGTTCTTAAGGGTTGTGATGGAGGATGGTGATATAATGCGTGAAACTCAGTGATTTAAAAACAAAAAATAGAATGGTAACGATTTTGCCTTACCTGTAATTACATGGTTGTCTACTGCCCAGACAGAGAGAGAGAGAGAGAGAGAGAGAGAGAGAGGAGAGAGAGAGAGAGAGAGAGAGAGAGAGAGTCGAGAGAGAGAGAGAGAGAGAGAGAGAGAGACAGGACAGACAGACAGACAGACAGACAGACAGGCAGACAGACAGACAGAAAAAAGCCTTTGATACTGTAAAACTGGACTTTGATGTTAACAGTAGTAACAGCCTTTGGTTTTGGTGATTCAATGTGCAACTGGATTGAAACTTTTTAAAAATAAAAATAGTAAGGCTACTGAAATAGTAAATGGGCAAGCATCCCCTTGGTTTCAAATCAAAAGAGGGTGCAGACAAGATGACCCGGTTTCCCCTTATTTATTCACTTTATCTGTAGATATATCAGCCATCATGATAACACAAAATAATGATATTAAAGGAATTGTAATAAACCAAACAGAACATAAACTTGCACATTTCGTAGATGATACTCAGTTGTTAGAAAAATGTGACCAAACATCATTTGGGGAAACAACTAAAAACTTTAGAGACATTTGGTACCATTTTCGGGTCTAAATATGAACGACGAAAAAGACACCCGCATTATGGCTAGGAAAAAAAAAGGAATTCTAACAAAATGTATATGCCTAATCTCAAGTTGGACTGGAATCCACTTAAATTCAAAAATTTGGAAAACGGTTTAAACGCAGACATAACTGGTTGTGAGGAAATGAACTATTCAGAAACATTCGAAGAAATTGAACAACTATATAAAAATATGGGTAAAAAGAATTCTGACACCAGTAGGAAGAATGGCAGTTTTTTAAAATCCCTAATCCTATCAAAGATGGTATACCTGTGGCCACTTTTACCTAATCCACCAGAGATAACGTTATGCAAACTCTT
>JADBJO010008327.1:17500-22500 GCA_016801955.1 Conus betulinus | reverse complement strand
CAGTAGGAATGTGTGTATTGTTATTCGGTAACCCTAGAAGACTGACGGAGCTGTACGCTCACATCATGACTATATTGCAGTCTTAAACCTGCTGAGAGAGAGAGAGAGAGAGAGAGAGAGAGAGAGAGAGAGAGAGAGAGAGAGAGACAGACAGACAGACAGAGAGACAGAGAGAGAGAGAGACAGACAGACAGACAGAGAGAGAGAGAGACAGACAGACAGAGAGAGAGAGTGTGTGTGTGAGGAGTCCACAACCCAATGCATATAAACTTTTTTTTTCGGGAGGGGGGGGGGGGGGGGGGGGGGGGTGCGATGCAGGTGAATCTTTAAAAGGAAAAAAAATACTTAATTTGTTGAGGTGATCAGATTCAATGAGTACGTGTTTTCTTGTGATGTTCATTTAGAGACAAAGCGATACAGTTTCCTTCTTTTGTAAAGGAAAAAAAAAAATGTTTCCAGTCTGGAGTCGAGAAAAACAAATCCCCTTCCCAAGTTTTGTGACCAGAACAAGAAAGCTTTTCAGGGAGGATTTGTTTGAGGAGGGGGGGTATGGGGGATGGGAAAGGAGAAGATGGGGAAGGGGGGGGGGGGGGGGGGGAATCCGACTGCATTTCAAAGAGCGTGACGCGTTTTCAGTTTCCATGTCCTAACTATTCCCTAAAGCCGTTTACATACTTGTTTGTCAGGAGTATCAAATCGATTTCGTACCCAAATGAGACAGTCTAACATGAGTTTGAAATCTTTATTCAAACAGCTATCAACCACGTCACTAACTCTTATTAAACTAGTGTCCTTTGGGACCTATGGAAATGACATGTCTTTACCTAACTGTGGTTTAACTGAAAGTTCTTAAGTTTTGATGACAACAGTGTGTTCATGCTTTACAAAAAAAAAAAGGGAGGTGTGTGTGTGTGGCTGTAACGGTGCCAGGGAATCTGAAAAAAATTACAAATAAGTTTCTGGAAAACATGTTTCAGTCTGTGCTAGATAGAATAAGAGACTCTAGGTCTTTCGGTAGGATGGGGGGGAGAACAGACGAGTCATTCTCCTATTTTAAGATGTTCTTCTCTTCAATAAATATGTATTCATAGTGCAGGAAGCCAAGAATATCAAATCAGAACTTTCCAGCAGTAATGCGTTTCATTTATTTAGGATGGTATATGTAATGTTATAAAGGTCTGATTAGAAAAATAGAGAGAAAAAAAAAGGGGGGGGGGGGGTGGAGGAGGGGGTGATAACTAAAAATGAAAAGAAAGACACAAAAACAAACGCATCGAGTTTCAAACACTTGGAAGGAATTGTCCTGAAAACGATTGGAAGAGAAAAAAAAATGACATTCAGACTTCGAATAAGAAGTGAGCAAACGTGTTTAAAAACACATGATTTTTCTGTACAAGTTAATCAGATATTTCAGGGGAAAACATCTATTGCGCAAAACAAGGTAACCAAATGCATTCGGATGTATTGCCTTTTCTTAAACGCACCTCTAAAAGACTGGTAGGCAGACTTTAAAATCACTTGTAAGAAATTCAACGGAAGTAGGACAACAACCTCAGCACAGAGGAAATTCAAGATCTGCGAGCCCCAAACATCCATGTATACGATCGACAAACTGCATGCATGGTGAATAGGAGAAGAAGCAGGGGAGAGAAAAAAAAATAACCTTAGTGGTTTCCGCTGTTGCCGTCGGAACAAATAAGTGCACAGATGACGAACTTTTGTAGACGAATCGAATCGACTTGTGTGTGTGTGTGTGTGTGTGTGTGTGTGTGTGTGTGTGTGTGTGTGTGTGTGTGTGTGTGTGTGTGTGTGTGTGTGTGCTGTGCGCGCGTGCGTGCATACGTGCATGTGTGCACGCGTGTGTGTGTGTGTGTGTGTGTGTGTGTGTGTGTGTGTGTATGTGTGTGTGTGTGTTTGTGTGTGTGTGTGCGTGTGTGCGTGTGTGTGGTGTGTGTGTGTGTGTGTGTGTGTGTGTGTGTGTGCGAGCGCGCGTGCGTGCATGCGCGCATGCGTGTGCGTGCGTGTGTCTGTGCGTGCGTGCGGTGC
The DNA here is from genome assembly GCA_016801955.1 of Conus betulinus. NCBI lineage: Eukaryota > Metazoa > Mollusca > Gastropoda > Neogastropoda > Conidae > Conus > Conus betulinus. The sequence continues at coordinate 20,454 of JADBJO010008327.1, read as the reverse complement.
GTGCGTGTGCGCGTGCGTGCGTGCGTGTGTGTGTGTGTGTGTGTGTGTGTGTGTGTGTGTGTGTTGTGTGTGTGTGTGTGTACAAGTTACATGCTTGGCTGGTTTAAATTTAACGTTCAAATAAAACAAAACGGATTGAAACAGATTTTGATGGTTAGAATAGCAACTACGCTTCTTTATTTGCTTCGTTTTATTTCTTATTATTTCACACATTTTAGAATGAAATGCAAAAAAATAGAGAATGATTAGCTGTTTCACCACGTGCTAGATTAGTTGGTGTCTGTGATGATAAGGTCCTCAGGATTCCTGTCTCTCTCTCTCTACTTATGTAGTTATGGGCCTGAGGTGAGGAGGTGAGGTGATGACGAGCGCTCAGAGAAAATACGGCTTGGTCCAGAGGATGAAGACCGAGTCCTTAAAAATCCACGTGCAAGGAATATCAAATGGTAACACCAAAACGATGCGTTCGGACATCTAAATCTTCTGTACGCCATAGACACAAATGTGAATGGCAATAATGATGGTAATAATAATAATAAATAATAATGATGATGATGATGATGATGATGATGATGATGATGATAACAGTAATAATAATGATAATAACAAAAGTAATAAGGTAATGATAATAGTAATAAAAGTATAAGGTAATGATGATGATGATGTACTACTACTACTACTACTACTACTACTACTACTACTACTTATGATAATGATAATAACAACAACAATAATAATGATAATGATAATAATAGCAACAGTAAAATAACAACAATATTAATAATAACAATAGTAGCAATAATGATGATGATGATGATGATGATGATGATAGTAGTAGTAGTAGTAGTAGTAGTAGTAGTAGTAGTAGTAGTAGTAGTAGTAGTAGTAGTAATAGTACTGATAATAATAATCACCATCATCATTCCTTACCAGAGAAGAAGGATCTCTCCTCAGCTGATGCGAACAGAATGCGGCAACAGGTAAGTTCTCTCTGGTTTGTGACTGCAAGTGGACAACTACAACATTTCAGTAACTCCTAAGCAAGGGTTGAGAGAGAGAGAGAGAGAGAGAGAGAGAGAGAGAGAGAGAGAGAGAGAGAGAGAGAGAGAGAGAGAGAGAGAGAGAGAGAGAGAGAGAGATACAAAGCTCGAGCGTCGATGAGGAGGAGAGAAAGGAGGAGAAATAACAGGCACTAGCTGACCTCCCTGTTTGCACCCAGCCATTAGAAACAGAGATACGAATTGAACAAATTCCTGAGAAATGGCTTCAACAATGAAATCACGTTAATAAAATAATGCATCCCATTCATTCATTCATTCATTCATTCATTCATTTGTTCATACATACATTCACTCACTCATTCATTCATTCACTCAATTATTCAATCATTCAATCATCCAACCATCCATTCATTTATTGATAAAAGTAATGCCTCCCAGTCGTTCGTGTATTCATTTATTCATTCATTGATTCATTCATTTATGAAAGTAGTGGCTCCAACTCGTCTTTTGTATTCATTCATTCATTCATTCATCCATCCATTCATTCATTCATTCGATCGTTCGTTTCTTTTTTTTTTTTTTTTTTCGTTCGTTCATGTGTACCTTCAATTCTTCATTCACGTTATTCTCTATGTCTTTCTGGATTATTCTTTCCCTACTTCTTCTTTGTTTTGTACCTTTCTACCCCTCGCCTCCACCCTTCACCCCACCATTGTCCCCCTCACAATTCTGTTTGTTTTTTCTCTCTCGCTGTCTTTTCAGTTTTTACCTTTTATCACAAATCATGTTCTTTTAACACATCGTCATTTCTAGTGACTCACCTATTCGTCAGTGTAACTTGGTTTCTTCTTCGCTTTCATCCTCTTGCAGTGTTTCATGATAATTATGTCCTTCCCGTTTATCGATTTTGTTTTCAAATTCTCACTGATGAGCCACTTAGGGTTTCCGTTCTCTCCTTTTCAATATGCATTACAGGGCTCTGATCCGTTCCAAACTGGACTATGGGTGTGTAGTGTACGGCTCGGCCAGACCATCCTACCCGAAAAAGTCTAGACCCTAGACACCATCAAGGGCTTTGATTGTGTCTGGGTGTGTTCCGCACCACCCCTGTTTATAGCTGACATGCCGAGGCAGGAGAATCATCCCTCTCAAATCGTCGACTGAAACGTGTCTCTTCTGAAGCTCAAAACCCTGCATATGACTGTGTTTTTGACCCAAAGTTCCAAAAGAAATTCGATGTCCACCCCAGTTCCATTCCAAGAACGATTCCAAGTCTGAGGAGGGAGCTGCCTCTGCTGTGTTTTGTGTATCAGATCTCACTCAGAGATGTACTACCACATTCCAGCAGACAGATCCATCTATACTGCTAAGCTGACATGACAGCCTTGGCTTTGGCTCTTCAAATTATCTGCAAATCGAAGCATAAAGATTTCCTTATTTTATCAGACTCCCTTATTGCTTTGGAGGCCATTGCCGGCCGTAATCTCAAGCACCCTCAACTGCCAAAAGTGTTCGAATGGTACACCTCTCTGAAATCAGATGAATACAACATAGTTTTTGCTTGAGTTCCCAGCCATGTGGACATTCCAGGCAACGAGGTGGTTGATCAATATGCCGAGAGTGCCACAAAGGAAAAGTGGAGCAGGTTGTCTACTCCTCACACTGATTTGAAATCCAAAACACAGGCTTAGTCAAAGACCTTTGGCAAGAGGAACGGAACTCGCAGATAGATAACAAACTATTTGAAATCCGTCCAAACCTGAGTGAGTTTTTACCATGTTCCAGAGGCGGCCGTAAAGACGAAACAGTCTTGTGTCGCTTGCACACAGGCCACTCGTTCTATACCCGTTTTTTATCTTTTAAAAAGGTGAACAAGCTCCTTGGTGTCTTACATGCCATGTTCTACTCACAGTGAAACATATTCTTTTAGATTGTTGGAACTGGCACGATGTG
>JADBJO010008327.1:0-2500 GCA_016801955.1 Conus betulinus | reverse complement strand
CCACGCACGCACGCACGCAAAACTGCGACAAAATATAAAAATTCTAGGGGTGAATGAATCTTTGTTATGAGAAAGGGGGTAATATTAATTAATTGTCATCAACTGTCTGTTTCAATAATTCAGACATCTATGTCAGTCATTTGAAACACATGAAATATTTGGGGGGGGGGGTGGGGGGGTTACGAGTGAAAACTCACATTATGGATGTCTCTCATACCAACTAGAAACCAAATATGAAGCAGGGACCACAAAGAAGTGAAAGAAAGTAGGTCTGAGAGGCGTAGAAATAGAAACGATTGCGGTCAAAACATAATGATCCTCATCTGGTGATGAAATTACTATGGTGAAACTTCAAACACGTTTTTCGGGAGACCCTGTACGACTTACAATTTAATGATGAAACTGAAAACCTGTAGAAATGTTCTGACAGCCAAACTACCGCTATCTGACTGTGATGAGATTGGTGCCGTTTGTCTGAATGATTTACAAATAAGTTGTCTGACAGCTGAGGAAGAACATCCAATGAGAGATCAACTGACGAGACTCTGACTGAGGAGCACCTGCAATTAAAAAGGGGCACCTGAAGGCAAAAAGTTTATTCCTCAATATCTGCACAGTCAGGGCGACACAGCACTAATCGCCTTCTCGGCACTGTTAATTCTGTTTGCTTTTCACTTATTTCACATATTCCTCAGACTGAATCGACTATGAAAGACATATAGGTGTTCTCACTCAGTTTGATCCATAATGAATTGAACTACTTTTAAAACGAAAACTGCTCATGCTTAATTCAACTTGCCGGAGACTTCTCTGCCATTCTTGGTTGCACGGTCAGAAGGCAACGAGTCAAATGCCTTTCTCGTCACAAAATAATAATGAAGGAAAAAATAGTGACAGAACGGACGCACCACGTACAGTAAATTGTCGTCTGCTGAGAAAGCCACAATCCTTCTAAGCTAATATTGTAAGCCAATCGGATTGGACTTTCATCGGGTCATAGCTTCCTCTAGATGCGGGATAACTTTTTAATGTGTTACCACAACGAAAGTGCATTCTATGCAGCTTAACAAATAAACAAAATAGTTTTCTGTCAGTCATAAGATCTAGCATCATAGTCTGAAGAAAGCATTCTAAAAACGCAAACCTTTTTTTTTCTTTAGCGTTGGGTATTCAAAACCTCATTTGTTTTAACCCGCTCATTTGTATATCTGTTTGTACCCTGGCTTGTTTATGCAACCCTTTGGTCTGTTTCTGTGTTTTTGTAATAATTTGACCTATTATTGCCATCACACACACACACACACACACACACACACACATTAGAAATGAAGTCATCTGTTCACATTCTGTCAGTTAGCTTGTTCCGAAAACTAAGGTGTTTTTCTTCTTTCAACTAGCTATTATTTCGACACATCTGAGCAAGACCATTAACGTATTCCATTGCGGGATTCCGGACGACCGTCAAAACGGCCGTGTCCACGAAAGTTCACGAAAGCTCAGAGAAGCGTGCTTGCAGCGGTTGGTGATCCCTCTACTACGGTCCCCGTTCAGATATATTAGCACACTGACATGGTCAGATTATAAACATAACAACACAATCAGATACCGTATTCAACCTACACCATTGGGACAGCTTTGTCATTTCCAAAGGAAGGGTAGACGGGGCTCACAACCAACGGTTTTAATGTAAAAAAGTGTGGATACTTGATCGAGGCGGTTGATCAATTTGCCAAGAATGCTATACAGAGTTGAGCAAATTCTCTCTCTCTCTCTCTCTCTCCCACACACACACCTCTGCCCCCCCCCACCCCTCTCTCTCTCTTTCCGGATTCTTTCTTGTGCTATGTTGCTTATTATGATTAAAAATGTCTGAGATAAAACGCTGAACACACACACACACACACAGGAGAGAGAGAGAGAGAGAGAGAGAGAGAGAGAGAGAGAGAGAGAGAGACAGGAGCAAACTTCCTGTCTCTGACTTAGCCCTTCTCGATATGAAATCCATTTAATCTTCGACACGAACAAAATGACTGCGGTCCGATATTCTGAAAGGAATATCTTTCCTTGTGTACAGCTTTTACGCCCCCTCCCTACACCATATATTATATATATATATATATATATATATATATATATACACGCACACACATATACACACACACCACATATATACATATATATATATATATATATATATAGAGAGAGAGAGAGAGAGAGAGGAGAGAAGAGAGAGAGAGAGAGGAGAGAGAGAGAGATGCACAGAGTGGTACTGCTTGTTTGAGCGACTGAAAGGCCCCCCATGTATGTATCGAGGGCCCAAGTGGGAATGCTACACCGGGGGTGTGAATACAGCCCACAGTGCTGTCGCCAGGCTACGTATTCCAATGTAGGCTTAATAACGTAGGCCAACCCTTTTGTATGTAAAAAACAGACGCCACACACTCTTAAGACGCGTTGCAGATGTCTTGTTACGGACACTCAATTCAGCGTGGGCGTGACG
>JADBJO010008326.1:70960-78460 GCA_016801955.1 Conus betulinus | reverse complement strand
TCTCTCTCTCTCTCTCTCTGTTTGTCTGATGTTCTTCCTGTTTTTTTCTTTCTTTGGGTAAGATGAATACTTTAGTACATGTCGTCATGGCCGTGTGTGTGTGTGTGTGTGTGTGTGTGTGTGTGTGTGTGTGTGTGTGTGTGTGTGTGTGTGTGTGTGTGTGTGTGTGTGTGTGTGTTGTGCATGCGCGCGCGTGCGTGCGTGCGTACGTGGGTGGGTTCTTGCGTGCGTGCGCCTGCGTGTGTATACGTATTAGTACATATTTGTCCATATATAAATCCATCACACGCCCCTCACCTGAAACGAATCAGGAATGCAGAGGAATCCTCTGGAAACCGACTCGAAGCCGGGAGGAGGAAGCGGTCAGAAGCGTCATGTGATGGCCACCGTGTCATGCTCAGTGGAGCGTGGCTGATGAGAGGGAGATGTCGTCCGTTCACTGTGGCTGGAAGAGGGGGAAGGGGGGAGGGTGATGATGGGGAAAGGGGAAGGTTAGGGTGTTTGTGAAGGGGGTAGGGAGTGGGATGATGGGCAGGAAGGCAGGCGGTTGTATAGTCGGGGCACAGTTCGTTTTTGTTTGTGAGGTCTGTTGTTGTGGGTAGTTTGAGGATTGGTTCAGTGATGTAGTACTGCATTAAGTCTCGCACCTTACGTTCATCCACCGATTCTCGTCTGCTTCGGCTTCCCTCCGCTCGCCAGAAAAGTTCCGGCCGACGATCTTTCTCTTACTACCGGGCACCTGCTCTGTGGAATGTCTTCCTTCTTCTCTGCGTAACACGGACTCTTTGGAGACCTTTAAAAGCTCCTTAATTAATTCAAAGACACATCTTTTTCCCTCGGACTGATTAACGAGATCCACTTATCACTGTGCGCGTGTTTGCTGGTGTTGACGCGCTCGTGTGTCTGTCTGCGTGTGAGTTTTTTTCGGTGGTGTGTGTGTGTGTGTGTGTGTGTGTGTGTGTGTGTGTGTGTGTGTGTGTGTGTGTTCGTGTCTGTGTCTGTGTGGTGTGAGATTGTGTGTGCGTGCGTGCGTGCGTGCGTGCGTGTGTGTGTGTGTGTGTGTGTGTGTGTGTGTGTGTGTGTGTGTGTGTGTGTGTGTGTGGTGTGTGTGTGTGTGGTGTGTGTTTGTGTGTGTTTTGTGTGTGTGGGCTTTGAATTAGAATTCGTATTTTATCACGTTTTCTGTAATATGCGCTTTGGGCTCTTGCGAGGTAAAGCGCTCCACTGACGGTCCTTTTACATTACATACATTACATTACATTCGTGATAGTTAACTTTGTTCGGTGATATGGTAATGGCGTGTTGGGATCGTTTGATTCAGCGAAATGTTGATGCATGTTGTGCCTTTCATATGGGAAGATGAGCTACATTTTTTTTCTTTCGATGCGAAGCTTACGCATTACTTAGAGATAGATATAATTATATCAAAGCATTTAAAGGTTAACTGGTCAACCGAGGTAAAGTGCCGACATTATTGTGTAGTGAGGAAATCAGAGTCTTTTCGTAATGTAGCTATGTATATTTTTTATGCACTGAGGCACAGGGAAGAACATGTAATTGCTACAAATTTAAGTTGATTCCTATCATCCATCTGTTTGGATAGCTACTACATTGTTTACGTGTACCTATGTTTACAGGTTGGATGTCTGACATTAAAATATTGTCATCTCTCTCTCTTCCCGATCATTTCTCACAGAAAAGTCTGAGAGTCGACTGACTATCCTTTGCAGGCTGTCGTGTGTAGACCCATTCCCCCGCGCGCTGAGCCACAGAAATGATCGGTCGCATCATCATCACATTTGATCGCAGTCACACGACGGGAGTGGCGGAGCTCAGCGAAGCCTGTGGCTGCACACCACGAATTGATGCGCCAAGGCCATGCTTAAGAAGCCGGATTATTTTTTTCTATAGACTGGCGCGGTTAGACGTTTCAAGAATTTTTCATTGTTTCTGAAAGTTGATTCTCCTCAGTTTTTTTTTTTTTTTCACATGGCCATCAAGGTACATGCTAGGTGGGTGGTTCCAAGCGGACAGATCAAAAACCAAAGGAGGGGACTCCCCCGGGGTTTCAATCTGGCGCAAAGATAGGGTCACGGTGGGGGGGGGGGGGGGGGGGGGGGGGAGAGTGCAAAGGACCTGAAATGTGACGTCATCAAAGGGAAGGTCATGTGTTTAGAGATTGTGATTTCATCGGTGAAAAATCCCCCAAGAGAGGGAAATAATTGGTGGGAGGTGGAGGGGGGGGGGGGTTTCCTTTGATTAGTGATCAGTTTCGTATTAACTGCTGGCTCAAAAATGACATGTGGTAAGCACTAAACGCTTACACGGATTATGATAGTGTTTTAGTGCACTCTCTCTCTCTCTCTTCATCTCTCGCTGTCCACTTTTGCGAGGAAGTCGTTTTCTGTCCGGATCTCTGTAGGTTTCGAATTTGCCATCCGTCCCTTAGTCCGTCCGTCTGTCTATCGGTTGGCCGTCCGTCTGTCAGCGTGTACGTCCGCCTGCTGCCAGTCTGTCTTAGTCCATCTGTCTTTACTGTCCGCTCGAACTTCTACCTGTACGTCCGTCTGTCTGCCTAGTCTGTCTGTCTTTCTCTCTGTCTGAGACTCGGTCCTCCTTAGCACCCTAACCCGTTTCAACCAGCATCCTCAAGGAAAGGGGCACAATTCGACACCTCAGCAAAGACGAGGAGCTTCCTATTCCACCGTGCTTGGCACCCTCTCCTGCCTCACACAGCAAGGGATATGGAGGCGGAGGTGAGTAGAGCCAGCGCGGGAAGCTGTAGTGGACTGGCCCCCACTGCCGCACCCCCACACCACGCCCCCCACACGCGATGTGACCTCTCCTTGATGGTTCATGGGATGAAAGTGACACGGGAAACCGGTCTATCCCGGTCTTACAGGTTTATGGCCGCGAAGGTCGATCCCCGCCCCAACCCGCTCGCGCTGTGTCACTGTTGTCTCTTTCTCTCTCTGGTCTCGTCTATACTGGCTGTTGTCTCCAGGTCGTGTACGGTTTCGGTGGCGCGGTCTCTAGGTCTCTGTGTCATTATGTCTGTGTGACCCTCTGTGTCTCCACGTCTCTGTCTGTCTGTCTGGCTGTCAGTCTGAGTCTCTAATATCACATTTCGCATCTCTCTCTCTCGTGATGGCATCAACCCCTCTCTCTCTCCATCTCCCCCTCTCTCTCCTCTTCACCCCTCTCCCGCCCTCTCGATCCCACCTCTCTCCCCCCCCTCTCCCTTTTCATCTCCTCTCTTCCCGGCCCACTCTCTCTCTGTCTTAACCTGTCTTCCCTCTTACTCTTCTCTCTCCAAAGTCTCTCTACTTACCCCCCTCTCTCTCTCTTCCCTCTCTCCTTCCTCACCCCACCACCCCCCCCTCCCCCCCATCTCTCATATACCCTACTCTGTTCAGCCACCACCCGCTCCCCCTCCTTTTCTCCATTTTCAGTCAGTTGTCTTTTTGTTATTGCTTGATGGTGGTGGTGGTGATGTTTTTTTCTATTGCTATCCTCCAATGTTTCTCTGTCTCTGTCTCTCTCTCTCTCTCTCCTGTTCTCTCTCTCTCTCAGTATCACTCTCTCTCTCTCTCTCTCTCTCTCTCTCTCTCTCTCTCTCTTCTCTCTCACCTCCCGTCTATCACCCATTCAGTCTGTCTGACTATCTCTCTTAAGTTAATTTCCGACTCCCGACTCCAGCCAGTATTTAGTATTTGTCGTCAAAGCAATCAGAGGAGCAATGATGATAGTGCCCTTCGCGGCCGGGCAAGGGCTTGGAATTCAATTCTGAAATGGAATGGAAAACGAGCGTGTTTTTTTTTTTTGTAAAAAAAAAATACTCGCTACTTTTTTCATTCAAGAGGAATCGTGGAAGACAGGGCAACCTATTCTGGCTGGTTGGCAGGTTGGACGGGGGGCAGGTGGGGCACATGAAGATTCTTTCTTTCTTTCTGCGTACGCAGGCTGATATTCCTGCGGACACTGCCTGTATAGACAGGCAGTTGGAGTTTTGTGTGTGTATCACCGTTTTTTTTTTTTAAATCCCCGCCATTAAGGCAGCCATACTCCTTCTTCGGGGAAACATACCATGAAGATAAACACGAAAGGTGGTGCAGGCAGGGGATTCCAATAGTTTGGAGTGAGGGCATGGTGGGTTAGAGGAAGAATTTACCAGAAGCAAGCGATTGGATCATGGAAAGAGAGACTGGTGTGTGTGTGTGTGTGTGTGTGTGTGTGTGTGTGTGTGTTGTGTGTGTGTGTGTGTGTGTGTTTTAGAAAAAGAACGTTTTGAAATGAAAAGATCGATTCTCAAAAAGAACTTGCCATCCAAAACGGGAGCAATGAATTTTCAGTTAGTTCACAGGTTGGGGAAAAAAAAAAAAAAATAAATATAAATAGTTTTCTTGAGCCCAGCTGTCAGTTGGGCGTTACCGTGTGTGCGTGTGTGTGTGTGTGTGTGTGTGTGTGTGTGTGTGTGTGTGTGGTGTGTGTGTGTGGTTGTGCGTGTGTGTGTGTGTGTGTGTGTGTGTGTGTGTGGTGTGTGTGTGTGCGTGCGTGTGTGTGTGTGTGTGTGTGTGTGTGTGTGTGTGTGTGTGTGAGTGTGTGTGTGTGTGCGTGCGCGCGCCTGTGTGCGTATGTATATGTATGCGCACGTGAAAGCGCGCCAGCGTGCGTATGTGCATGTGTAGTGTTGGACTACCCCTTTCTTCTTGTCTCATTTCTTTTCTTGTTGCTTTTTCGCTCCGACCATGCCCTTCTCTTCTCTTCTCACTTCACCTTCATGTAAGGTCGAACACTTTGTGAGGAGACTGAAGGCTGTTAAATGAGGCTGGAACAGGGGGGGGGGGGGGGGGGGGGGTGGGGTGATCTTGAAGATTTCTGCGAGGAGGCCAGGAAGATGACGAAAGCCTTCAACACTGAGAGAAGGGAAAGTATATGCCATGTCAGCACCACTTGCAGCCGTGCTCAGTGGTCAGTGAAATGAAAGTACACTTTTCCAACTCTCTCTCTCTCTCCTCTCTCTCTCTCTCTCTCTCTCTCTCTCCTCTCTGTCTCTCTCTCTCTGTCCATGCTGTCTGCGCTAGGTCCCTCGTCTCTTCCCTCCCCCTCCCCCTCCTCCTCCCCACCCCCCCCCACCCCCGCCCCCAACGCTCTACTGTCCCCGCCCCCCTCCCCTTCTCCCCCTTCCTTCCTTCCTGCGCTGTTGTCAGACAATAGGTCCCTGCTTTGCCAGCTGAAGCGTGAATGATGAACTGAGTGTCGGTCTGGATTCCCGAGAAACAAATTTCACACTCCGTTAGCCGCCGCCCCCCTCCCCCTCCCCGACCCTCCTCCTTCCCACCCCACCCCCCACCCCCACACCGATTTGACAGATGGAGTGTGTGTGTGTGTGTGTGTGTGTGTGTGTGTGTGTGTGTGTGTGTGTGTGTGTGTGTGTGTGTGTGTGTGTGCAAGCTTGCGCGCGTGCATATGTATGTGTGTGGGTATGTGTGATGTGCGAGAGAAGTGAGTGTGTGTGTGTGTGTGTGTGTGTGTGTGTGTGTGTGTGTGTGTGTGTGTTGTGTTGCGTTGTGTGTGTGTGTGTGTGTGTGTGTGTGTGTGTGTGTGTGTGTGTGTGTGTGTGTGGCGCACGCGCGCGCGCAAGCCTGCGCTTTTATTTTGTGTATGCGTGTTGGACGAGAAGGTGGGAGTTTGTTCAGATGCATGCGTTCGCTCTGAAAGGAGATCATCTTCATTGATTATTCACGTTCAGAAGCAACTCGCTTGCGGGCGGAATTGGGGACGTCGTGGCAAAGGGACTGATCGTTTTCTCTGGTCAGGCGCGTGCATTCTGCTCGCCCCTCTCCCGTATGGCTGGAGCCAAGGCCCATCCTCTTCATGTGGATTTGTGGCTGCTGTTGCTGTTGTTTTCCCCTTGACGATCATAGATCGTCGGCTCCCTGCCGTTCCCTTTGCTGCTTTTCGGCACTAAGGGCTGCGAAACAAACAATGCGAGCTCTCTTGCAAGAAGCCAGCTATTTCCTTGTGATGGGTTGTGTTTTAAGCTGCGCTCGAAGGCTTGAAACAGAAGCAAAAAAACAAACAAAAACAAACAAACAAAATAAACAAGCATGCGATGAGCGAAAACAGGTCCGAGAGGGTTTTCGCCGTAGATGTCATTTTTCTTCAATCTGCCCGCCCCCTTTCTGCCTAAACAGCAGAACAACCATGTGATGGTGCATGTATTAATAGCATTGTCGTGTTCATGATCATTTGTCGGGGTTGCTTTTATTGCATCATCGTCATCATCATCATCGTCATCATCGTCGTCGTCGTCGTCGTCGTCATCATCATCATCATGATCATATTATTATTATTATTATTATCAGCAGCAGCAGCAGCATTATCATCATCATCGTCATATTATCATCATCATCATCATCATCATCATCATCATCATCATCATCATTATAAATATCGCGTGAGTTGAAGGCGTCTGTATTTCTCAGGCCTGGTTCACACCGAGATGCATGATGAAAGTAAGCGAAGCGTGCGTGCAGCCCGTCACGCACTCACAGACCAGAATGGACCTCCACCGCATCATCTTCATCATCCTTATCCGCGACTACCGGTATTACAAAAAAAAAAAGGGAAAAAACTATCACATATAAAAGCATCAAATTGCGTGGCATTTCATTGTCCTGCTCTCATTGCGATCTCAGTTTTGATTTCGGCTCCATGTCCTTTTTTGTTTTCATTTCTTTTCTTTTTTTCTGCTGTCCATCTTCTGTGCCACCTCCGAAAAGAAAGAAAAAGAAAAGAAAAGAAAAGAAAGAAAGAAGGAAAGAAAGAAGAAAAGAAAAAAAAAACAGAAAAGAACAAAATTGAAAGAAAGCGGAGAAGAGAAAAAAAGAAAGAAAATAAAGAAGAAAGAAAGGAAAAAAAAAAGAAAGAAAGAAAGTGGGAATTCAAAAATGGTGGAAAGGGGAGCCAGAAAAAAAAACGGAAATGAAAAAAAGGGAAAAAAACAAAAAGAAGGAAAAGGGGGGAGCAAGAAAAAAAGGAAGAAAGAAAGAAAAAAAGGAAAAGAAAAAGAAGAAAGAAAAGAAAGAAAAAGAAAAGAAAGAAAAAAGAAAAAGAAAGAAAGAAAGAAAGGAAAAAGAAAAGCAAAAAGAAAGAAAGAAAAAAAGGAAAAGGAAAGAAAGAAAAGAAAAGAAAGGAAAAAGAAGCAGAAAAAAGGAAAAGAAAAAAGGAAAGAAAAGAAAAAAGTGTAGGGATGAACTGGCGGAGCGTCCCATTGACCAACGTGCCTACCCCCCAGTCAGTGAGTTCTTCCGCGGGTCACTTTCCCCACCGTCTTTCTACCGAAAGTCGCTAAAAATACGCTTCAGTAGGCTTTTTCTTTTTTCCTTCCTTTTTCTTCCTTTTTTTTTTTTTTTTTTTTTTGCAACTTCGTTCTGACAAGCAAACAGACATGCATATAGACAGACAGACAGACAGACAGACAGCCGAAACAAACCG
>JADBJO010008326.1:60960-65960 GCA_016801955.1 Conus betulinus | reverse complement strand
GCAAATGGAGGAAACTGTCTACAAAATCGAGTTCCGTCAAAGTTAGGCAGACGCACATGCACGCACGCACACACACACACACACACATACACACACACACACACACACACACACACACGCGCGCGCGCGCGCGCGCGCGCTAGACACACTCACGCATACGTACACATACACACCCGCATGCATACACAAACGCATGCACGCACAGACACACACACACGCACGCACGCACACACACTCGTACGCAACTATGCACGCACGCACGCACACAAGCGCGCACATGCACACATACACACGCACGCGCGAGCACACGCACGCGCACTCACACACACACACACGCACAGACAGAGACAGACAGACAGACAGACACATACACACACACAGGCACACAGGCACACACACACACACACACACACACACACACACACACACACACACACACACACACACACACACACACAGCCTTTGGTCTCTCGTGCTTTGTGCGCTCGTCTTCAATGACGTCCATTTCACAATAATGATGATTTCAAAAGTCGTCTCAAAAAAAAAAAAAAAATGACCCCCATTTCACAATCATGATAATATTTCGGAACTCGTCTCCAACAAAATGACCCTCATTTCACAGAGTAACGATCAGTCCCGGGGTACACTTTACAACGTCCCTCCAAATTCTTCTCGACTTCTTTGTATATGAATACTACAATCCGAACATTAAAAAAAAAACAACAACAAACAAACATGATAACCATCTGCGCTTGTCAGCAATGTCTGCGAGAGAGAGAGAGAGAGAGAGAGAGAGAGAGAGAGAGAGAGAGAGAGAGAGAGAGAGAGAGAGATCACGGAATTTCGAAGAGGGTGTAAGGGGCACAGGGTACTAAAGAGATGGGTGTCTTTTCAGGGGTCATCGGGTGGTTCCTGGAAGGCTGGGGGGTAGGGGGTGGGGGGGGGGGTGGGGGTTGGGGGTTAGGGGGACGGGGTGGTTAGGATATAGCGGGAAGGGTGGGGGGTTGAAGACGAGCCATTTGACCTCAACGTCATTCCACAGTCCTTTCAGCCGATGACAAGGGCATGTCTGGCAGTGCGAGGAGTAAAAAAAAAAAAAAATCTTCTGAGAGCCTGGGCCGTGAGATTGTTGTTGTGTCCGTCTGTCAGTCTGTCTGTCTGCCTGTCTCTGTCTTTCCTTCTCTGACTTTCTGTCTCTGTCTGTCTGTCTGTCTGTCTGTCTGTCTGTCTGTCTCTCTCTCCTCTCTCTCTCTCTCTCTCTCTCTCTCTCTCTCTCTCTCTCTCTCTCTCTCTCTCTCTCCCCCCCCCCCCCCCCCCTACCTACCCCCACCTGCACGTACACCCTCTCTTCCGTTTAAGTGGGAAGCGGGTCTGTGCAGCTCACATGCTTGAGGTGCTCGTGTGTCTCTGCTTTCATGTACGTTAACTGAAAAAGAGTGTTGGAAGGGTGGTGGTGGCGGTGGTGGTGGTGGTGGTGGTGTGGTGGAGACAATAGAATTACTCTGCTGGGTCTGTCTGTTCTGGCACTTCGCTGTCGTCGTCTGAATTGGAGAAAATGATGTATATGAGAGAGAGAGAGAGAGAGAGAGAGAGAGAGAGAGAGAGAGAAGGAATGAATGAATGAATGATTTATTTCAGATTAGGCCATAATCCATACTGAAGGGGTGACACCCGTAATACACGAATAAAGAAGAATTCTCACAAAAGAAATGGGAAAAAAGCAGTTGCACATACATACTATGCAAAACTGTTATGAATACATCGGTCGTAGTCGCTTTTGTGCTTCGGATATGTACCTAGCAAGATCAAAGAGGAGAGAGAGAGAGAGAGAGAGAGAGAGAGAGAGAGAGAGAGAGAGAGAGAGAGAGAGAGGATGGGACACACAAAAGAGAAGTGGGGGGGGGGGGCAGAGAGAGAGACAGACAGACAGACAGACCGAGAGACAGACAGAAAGAAGAAAAGACAGACAGACAGACAGAGAAGAAAGCAGTCCACTAAATCGTCGATGTCCATTGTTCAGGCCCGGCCCACCGATCTTTCGCCCCCCTCTCCTATTTCATGGCCATCACTAGGTCAGGTGGGAGAGAATAATGTCAGGACTCTTAAGTGTGTGTCCCTTTGTATCTCTTTCTCCCTCCCTCCCTCCCTCCCTCCCTCTCTCTCTCTCTCTCTCTCTCTCTCTCTCTCTCTATCTATCTATCTATCTCTCTGTGCCCGATTTTTCATCCGTCCTGTCAGTCTTCTATCTGTCTGTTCGTCTGTATGTCTGTCTGTCCGTCTATCTGTCTGCATCTGTCTGTCTGTCTCTCTCTCTCTCTCTATTTCTCTCTCCTCACTCATTCTCTCCCTCTGTTTCTCTCTGTCACTTGCTCTCTCTCTTTCTCTTTCTCTCCCTCTCTCTGTCACACTCTTTCTCTCTCTCTCTCTCTGTCTCTCTCACTCTCTCTCTCTCACTCACTCATTCATCACTCACATACCCTCTCTCCCACTCTCTCTCTCTCTCTCTCTCTCTCTCTCTCTCTCTCTCTCTCCCTCCCTCCGTCTTTCCTTCCCTCCCTCCTTTCTCTGTCTCTGTCTCTCTCCTCTTTCTCTCTCTGCTCTCTCTCTCTCTCTCTCTCTCTCTCTCTCTCTCTCTCTTCCCTTGCTCTCTCTCTTCTCTCTCTCTCTCTCTCTCTCCCTCCCCCTCCTCTCTCTCTCTCTTTCTCTGACTGCTTATGTTTCACTGTTAACTTTGATAAAAGAAATAAGATTTTTTGTTGTTGTTGTTGTTGTTGATGATGTTTTAGGTGAACACTATCATGGCACAAAAGACTGTTCTGTAGAAGTAGAAAGGTCGAGAGTGTCGGCTCATACATAATGTACCTCGAGTTGATATTTTTCCACAAAATCAAATCTCAATAACACGGTGGAGGAAATACGAAGACAAGAGAAAACAAAAGGGTTGTTCAAGTTTTTGAAGGAAGAATGATGTTATTGGCTGTTGCCTGTTTGGAAAATGCTGGATGCACTCTGGAATCCTTGCCTGTGGTTGTCGTTGTTGTTGTTGTTGTTGTTGTTCTTCTTCTTCTTCTTCTTCTTCTTCTTCTTTTCTCATTTCTACCACCACCATCACTACTACTACTACTACTACTACTGCTGCTGCTGCTGCTGCTGCTGCTGCTACTACTACGGCTACTGCTGCTACTATAACCACTACCACTGGTATTACTACTTCTACTGTTGCTGCTGCAGCTGCTTCAAATACTACTACTACTGCTGCTACGGCTAATATTACTATTACTGCTACCACTACAACTACAACAACTACTACTACTGCTGCTGCTGTTGCTGCTACTGCTATTGCTACTACTTCTACTCCTCCTCCTCTCCTACTACTACTACTACTGCTGCTGCTGCTGCTGCTGCCTCTACTACTACTACTACTACTACAACAACAACAACAACAACAACAACAAAAACAACTACTACTACTGCTACTACTACTACTACTACTACTGCTGCTGCTGCTGCTGCCTCTACTACAACAACAGCAATAACAACAACAACAACTACTACTACTACTACTACTATGTTATGTCAAGGGAGCTGACATTTGGGGATCACACGTAAATCCACTGACGGGAAAGGTTCACACGTGTGCCATACAAAAAAAAAAAAAAAAAAAATATATATATATATATATATATATATCCAGGCACCTCTGCCCTGATCTGAGGAGGAAGCTGGCAGACATCCTCTGTGTATTAGATCATTCGTGAAGCACATCAACGTTGGCTGTCAGTCTGGGAGCTTCCATGATTACGCATGTGCAAAAGCAAGTTTATGATATTTTGGAGCTAGGTTCGAAATCTAAGAGAGAAACTGGGTTTGTTTTGTTAAACGAAGGAAAGTACTGCCGGAATAATTTGGTTCTAGAACTGAGTGGAATGCGTCAGGGAATAGGAAATCACCAAACGGTTTTGCGTCAGAATTTAGAGTCTCCTGTTCCTTCAGGCAAAAGTAGCATTCTTCTTTCTTCTTCTTCTTCTGCGTACGCAGGCTGATACTCCTGCGGACACTCCCTATATGGATAGACAAGGATTAATCCCATCTACCCAACAAAGGCAGTGAAGTTTTGTGTGTATGACCGTTTTGTATCCCTCCATTAAGGCAGCCATACTCCATCTTCGGAGAAGGTGCATGCTTTGTGTACCGTGTCATCCATACCAACGGCCAAACTGGCCTTCTCTTCCGAAAGTTGGTGATGGGATTTGACGTGTGTGCTAGATGTTATGCGTGCATTCACACACGGAACCTCGGGTTATAGTCTCATTCGAAGGACTGTAAGGGAAATGGAGTCACAACTAATGTTAACTCCGAGGGAAAAATCCCCCTGTACCGAAACGGCCCGGCGGAGATTCGAACCCATGACCCTTGGATTACGAGTCCGACACTCTAGCAACTGAGCTATATTCCGCCCCCCCCTCCCCCCAAAACTGGCATTCAAAGTTTGGAAATTGAAGAACATGTAGTTGGTTCCTTTCATTTAAAAAGTATGTTCCATCCTGAGAAAAGATCTTAGTATCATTTCAGATCAGTGGCACCGACTGAATTGTGACAGATTTCGATAAGAAGTTGTAAGGGTTTTTAAATACTAAGAGAAGACAAGGTTCCACGCTGACTCAAAACACAGAATCACCCATACCCTTTTGTGTGAATCTAACATTGAGGTTGATTTTTTTTCTTTTTATTTTTAACGGTACTGCTTATGACGCGATTCGTTAAAGAAAAATGCAGTTTTTTTTTTTCCGTTTAGAATAGGCCAAAGTACACGACGTTATCATTGTCTTATCATCTGTAAAGGATACTCTAATCGATGAGTTTCTAGACATTGCACAAGCTGTCGTTGGACGGACGTGTGGTGGCGCCCTCTGGGCGGAAAGCTCACTCACGCCGGCTCCGCGACTAAGCAATGATTGTCGTCAGTAGGGGGCTTAGTAGGTGGTGTCCTGCGTATGTTG